>JAGFNQ010000614.1:49956-85630 GCA_024364735.1 Boesenbergia rotunda | reverse complement strand
TAATACATGGCATAGCATAACGTAACAAAAATCAACCTATATGGCATAAACATAGGCATATCTTCTATCCTATCATATGAACATCTTCTTAACATAATCCTGACATAGATCATTCATGCATATCTTTTATCGTAAAGCATAAGTATAAGACATCATTATCGTAACATAATGCATAACATGTATGAATGCATGGGTGGAATGCATTTACATAAAGATGCTTAACTTTTAAAACATACTTTGAAAAATGCTTAAACATCATCATCATAACATTTGGGGTCCCCGGCTTGTACCACATACATACATCATAGCGCGCATCCCTAGTAAATCCGAGGTAGCTAGCCCCGACCTACTAGGGTAAGGACAGCATAATCGGTAGTCCCCGAACCGAGGCGCTTCTTAAGGAGCCCATCCCTGTTGCACAGCTCCGATAGTGCCAGAACCGTGGACAGCTTCGGTAGTCCATAACCGGGGCGTTCTTAAGGTGCCCATCCCTTGGACCCATACTTCGGTCTGGTACAAGCCCATACATAAAGTAAAATACTTTTCATGCTTCATCATTCATAAGACCTTCATGGCATACTCATCATAGCATAACTTGTTACGGCTCGGCCCGTCTACCGGCCCATTTACCGGTCCTCTCGACCGTCGTACCGTCGACCATCGACCGTGCCGTTTAGCATATTTATGCCTTAAAGACATAAGCATCATCTTTCATTCATCATACTTGTCATTCATCATTCTCATTCTTAGACATGGCATATGTACACATCATTCATAGAGCATGGCATACATTCGTATTATCCTAAAATATGGTATATCATTCCTAAACATGGCATATCATGCATAACCATGGCATATCATTCATAAACATGACATATCATTCGTAACATGGCATATCATTCATAACATGGCATATCATTCATAAACATGGCATATCATGCATAACCATGGCATATCATTCATAAACATGGCATATCATGCATAACCATGGCATATCATTCATAAACATGGCATATCATTCGTAAACATGGCATATCATTCATAACATGGCATATCATTCATAAACATAAATCACATCGTACCATAGGGCCATTGGGACCCTTACTTGAAATAAATCTTAACTTTTATCCTATTAACCCTTATTGGCCGAAACTTGTGGAGTCCCAAGGCCATGTGAAAATTCACATAATCACCATCCTTCATCCTTATATCATGGCAACACATAACCATATGCTTGAAGTTAAAGACTCAACCCTAACCCTTGGGTCCTTGGGGTTGGCCGAACCATATGGGCCACTAGGGTGCTCCAAAAATTCCCAAAATTTATACTTAACTTCTAAACATCATAAGGGAACATTAAATAACATTATCATGATTTTTAACATAATTATAGACCTTTAAAACATGATGGCCGAAACCCTTAAACTCAGGGTCCTCAGTTTTAGTTCCTGGGGTGTCCTAGGGTACTCCAAAAATTCCCAAAAATTATACTTAACCTCTACACATCATAAGGGAACATAAAATAACATTATCATGATTTTTAACATATTTATAGACATTTAAATCATGGTGGATGAAACCCATAAACATAGGGACCTTGGTTTTGTCCCTTTCATGTTGGCCGAAACCCTAGAGTGTCCTAGGGTACTCCAAAAATTCCCAAAAATTATACTTAACTTCTAAACATCATAAGGGAATATAAAATAACATTATCATGATTTTTAACATATTTATAGACATTTAAATCATGGTGGCCGAAACCCATAAACATAGGGACCTTGGTTTTGTCCCTTTCATGTTGGCCGAAACCCTAGTGTGTCCTAGGGTACTCCAAAAATTCCCAAAAATTATACTTAACTTCTAAATGTCATAAGGGAATATCAAATAATATTATCATGATTTTTAACATATTTATATACATTTAAATCATGGTGGCCGAAACCCATAAACATAGGGACCTTGGTTTTGTCACTTTCATGTTGGCCGAAACCCTAGAGTGTCCTAGGTACTCCAAAAATTCCCAAAAATTATACTTAACTTCTAAACATCATAAGGGAACATTAAATAACATTATCATGATTTTTAGCATAATTATAGACCTTTAAAACATGATGGCCGAAACCCTTAACCTCAGGGTCCTCAGTTTTCTGTTTCTTTCCAACATCAAATCCAAAAACTAACCCATACATCATGCTAAAAATCATGGAAATCATAGGTAACTATTATACCACAGGTGAGGGAGTCTTACCTTAGATTTCTTGATTTTTTTTTCGAACCTTGAAAGAGGAGAAGGAAGAGGACTTGGTATCTCTTGACCACAACTAGTCCTTGTCACCTTGTAGGAACTTTAGATCTTGAGAGATGAGACCTCTTGTGAAGTTTTCCCCAAGGACTTCCTCCCTTTGGTGCTCAGCAAGAATGAGGAATGAAGAGGGGAGGAAATGCAATTGATTGAGAGAAGAAGTAACTCCCAAAACTCCTCTCATTATAACCCATCAAGGAGGCAAATGAAGAGCCTCTCCATGACCCTTCACCTCCTTTTACCTCTTAACCAACCTCCACTTCAATTACTCATAAGAATTCCTTGCTAGGTGAGTTGGTTAAAGCATTCTTGATTGTAAAAGAGGTCCAAGGTTCAATCCTTGGCTCATGCACATTTATTTTTATTTTGATTTTCATTTCATTTATTTTATTACTTTATTTTCTTAAATTCCGAAAATCCCCCCTAAAATTACCCATAATTGTACTAATATTCCTAAATAAAATTTTTTTATATTTATATTAATTTTACCTAATTAATACCCATTTTTGGGCTCATTTAAAGCTCATTAGTACCAAATTCCTCAATTTAGATGGGAACGTTAGGCTAATACTTTCCCATAATCATGTTAATGTGCCTAAATAAATTCATATTTATATTTATACTAATTCTTCCTAAAAATCCACCTATAATCCTAGTACTACGAAGCCCATATAAGGCCCATTAGCACTTGGTTTCCTTAATTTAAATGAGAAAACATGGATTTCCTAGGCCAATGTTCGTATTAATGCCTCTAGGTCCTTCGGAAAATTTTCTAGACATGCTCAATATTTCCAGAAAATATTAAGAGAATTTTCTGGGTCGTTACATTGGGTGTGAAAATGTTTTCTTAAATTTTAAGCTACGTTTTATGGTTATGACTAATGGATGACTTAAGACTTATGATGCTACCTTTATGGATAAGTACATGATGCTTATAATGATTATGAATAAGTCACGGAATGGTTAAGATATGATATAATGTCATGTATGAATGTTCCATATGTATAGTTGCATTATTAGAAGCATGTTAAGAAAAAAAAAATGTTTCCGCTGCATTAAGATGTTTTTATGTTATGGACATGTATGTTTAGCGTAAAGACGCCTATCTCGCCACACCGCGAGGGGTGGGAGAAAGGCGGGCGTTACAGGTTAGTATCAGAGCCATTGCCATCTCACTACACACACATCAAGCCTCCTTCCTGCCGCTTCCAAGTAAGTACCTTTCGGTATATTTTATGATAGTAAGCACTCTTATGATATGTTATGATTCTAGAGTATGCAAGTATGAATGGTGTCTTATGATAGATAAGGATAAGTAATTGTAAGACATGTGAACATGAACGATATTTCTCTTATATATATATATATATTAATTAATAACTTAGAATTTAATATGGGGTAGGTATAATAATAACTCATATGATCCATACTTGCCTTTATGAAGGAAAGCATGGCTAGAAGACAGAGTAACAGACTCAACGAGACTGCTCCCTCGCCTGACTTAATGCAATTAGTGACTCAACTTCAGCGTCAAGTCACTGAGCATCAGCAAACTATTAATACCCTGATGAACCAACAAGAAAACTCTACTACCCCACCGGCGAACCAGAATGCTGTACCCGCTGCGCCTACGGTTATACAAACCCCTCCGTCAGGTCTGGCCACTGTAGCCCGACAAGAGGCTTATCTAATCCAGTGGTTGAGGCTAAAACCGGAAAATTTCTCGGGGATAGGTGAACCGTGGGATGCTCAAGCATGGTTCAAGACCGTAGAGAGTACAATGGAGCTGCTGGACTGGCCCGAACAAGAAAAGATCAAATGTGTGTCATTCTGCCTTTCTGGAGATGCCAGAATGTGGTGGGAAAGGGTCAAGGCCAAGAGACTGGTGAATCAGATGACATCGGCGGATTTTGAGTCAGAATTCTTCGAGGAATTCTTTAACATGCGGATCACCAATAAACACTACGATGAGTTCACGGAATTCCGACAAGGCAACCTCTCAGTCAACGAAGCCATGAAGAAATTTAATCGCTTGGCTCGCCTATGCCCTGAGCTGGTTCGCACTGAGAAGGAGAGGATTCGACTTATGTTAAAGATGTTGCGGCCCGAAATAGCTCTGAACGTGGCCGGCGGAGTTAACAGACCGCAGACTGCAGAAGAGCTGTTCAGTAGTGCCCTACTCACCGAACATTACCTGAATAATATCAGTCAACAAAGGAAGGCAGTAAATGAAAGGGGACAGAAACCTCAGAGTGCCAACGCGAATTGGAAAGGAAACCAGACTGGTAAACGACAGCCCTGGAACAACCCCCAAGGGGGCCCAGTAAATAAGCAGTCCCGTTTTCCCCTATGTGCTACATGCGGGAAAATGCACCCCGGGGAATGCCGCAAAGGTACGAACCGGTGCTTCATCTGTGGAGTAGAAGGGCACATGGCCTCTTTCTGTCCTACCAAGAATCTGGCACCTTCCCAATAGCTTGTGCAGTACCAGGGTGCACCCTCGAAGCTGCATTATATACAAGCGGAGCCGGAGAGTATCATGATGAACCAGGAGGGATTGGAGGCCCCACCAACTATGGCGGATGCTAGGGTTTTCTCTATCACCAAGGAAGATGCTGCGAATGCTTCAACGGTTGTCACAGGTCAGATACTTATTTACAGTCAGTATGCTACTGCATTATTTGATACTGGGGCAACGCACTCGTTCATCTCTACATGCTACATTAAGAAGATAGATATGCCTCCACAAGTTTTAGATTGAAAATTCTTAACAACCCTGCCTTCGGGAGAAGTAATGACTTCCACTCACATATTGCGTGCGGTACCAGTCGGAATTGCGGAGAGAGAACTCTACTGCGATCTGATAGTACTTGACATGCAGGACTATGATGTTATAATGGGAATGGATTTTCTGAGTAAATATGGGGCTTCGGTTGAGTGTCGTAAACGAAGGGTGGTTTTCCAACCCGAAGCAGATTTCACATTTGAATTTATCGGGGAGCCAAGGAAAAGAACTCAGAAATTCTTATCGACTCTCAAGGCAAGAAGGATGTTAGATAAGGGACATACTGGTTTTCTAGCACATGTGGTTGACGTAGGTAAAACGAGAGATCAGAAGTTGGAGAATGTCAGAATAGTATGTGAGTACTAGGATGTATTCCCAGAGGAATTACTGGGATTAGCTCTCGATAGATAAGTGGAATTTGAGATCGAATTAGTCCCTGGTACTAACCCGATTTCCAAGGCACCATACCGGATGGCGCCGGTTCAATTAAAAGAACTTCAAAAACAACTGCAGGAGTTGCTTGATAAGGGACTTATTCGTCCTAGTCATTCCCCCTGGGGAGCTCCAGTACTGTTTGTGAAGAAGAAGGACGGATCTATGCGAATGTGCATAGATTATCGAGCAATGAACAATGTAACGATCAAGAACAGGTATCCTCTTCCGAGAATCGATGACCTATTTGATCAATTAAAAGGAGCTACTGTGTTCTCGAAGATTAATCTGAGGTCTGGTTATCATCAAGTCAAAGTAAAACAGGATGATATTCCGAAGACATCTTTTCGAACAAGGTACGGACATTTTGAGTTTGTTGTCATGCCTTTCGGCGTGACCAATGCTCCGGCGATGTTTATGGACCTTATGAATCGAGTGTTCTCATCTCTTCTCGATAAATTTGTGATCGTCTTCATCGACGATATTCTTATTTATTCAAGAAACCAAGAAGAGCATGCCAACCATCTGACGATAGTGCTACGGACTCTCAGGGAAAAACAACTGTACGCCAAGTTCTCCAAATGTGAGTTCTGGCTTGACCAAGTGGGGTTTTTGGGCCATATTATTTCCAAGGATGGAGTTATGGTAGACCCAACAAAGATTGAAGCTGTGAAAGACTGGAGTCGGCCGAGGAACGCCAGCGAAATCAGAAGTTTCCTTGGACTGGCGGATTATTATCAGAAATTTGTGGAAGACTTCGCAAGGATTGCCGCCCCTTTAACAGCTCTCACCCGGCAGGATAAGAAATACGAATGGACGGAGAGCTGTGAAAGGAGTTTCTTAGAGCTGAAAAGGAGACTTACTAGTGCTCCAATCCTTACCCTTCCGGAAGGTAACCAGAGTTTCGACATGTATAGTGATGCCTCCAAATTAGGACATGGGGCTGTACTTATGCAGAATGGCAGAGTCATTGCCTATGCTTCTAGGAAACTTAAAGAACATGAACAGAATTACCCCACCCACGGCCTGGAATTAGCTGCTGTGGTTTTCGCCCTTAAGATATGGAGGCACTATTTGTATGGAGCATAGTGCAGGATTTATACAGACCACCAGAGTCTGCGGTATTTCTTCACTCAGAAAGACCTGAATATGAGACAAAGCCGATGGCTGGAATTGGTAAAGGACTATGACTGTGAGATCTTATATCATCCAAGAAAGGCAAATAAAGTGGCCGATGCACTCAGCCGGAAGTCAAGTGCCACCTTGATGTCCATATCTAGGTTATCCCGACCACTCGAAAAGGAAATTATGAGATCTAGGGTCGAGATCATCTCCGGATGGCTTTCTACCATGACACTAGCACCGACGCTATTCGGGGGCATACTGGACAAACAAGATGGTGATCCTAGCCTTCAGAGAATCAAACAGGAGATCTTAGAAGGGAAGGGCGATGGTTTTCGTATCGCCAACGGGGGAGTACTTTATTTTGGGGATCGTCTATGTATTCCCAACGATCCGGAACTACGGAGGGCAATATTAGTCGAAGCTCATGAAACCCCTTATTCAATGCATCCAGGATCCACCAAGATGTATCAAGATCTAAAAGAAAAATTCTAGTGGTCCGGTATGAAGAGAGATGTGACTCAGCATGTTGGCACTTGCCTGACCTACCAACGGGTGAAGGCCGAGCACCAGCGACCCGGAGGAGTCCTGCAGCCACTACCGATTCCGGAATGGAAATGGGAAGATATTTCTATGGATTTTATCTCTGGACTTCCCAAGACTACAAATGGATATGATACGATATGGGTAATTGTGGACAGATTGACGAAGTCTGCTCACTTTTTAGCCATCAAGATGACTTATTCAATTGAGCAACTGGCTCAATTATACGCTAAAGAGATAATCCGACTTCATGGAATTCCCAAGACCATCATCTCAGATAGGGATGGTCGGTTCACTTCACATTTCTGGGAATGTGTCCAAAAGTCCCTCGGCACCAAATTACGGTTCAGCACAGCTTTTCATCCTCAGACTGACGGGCAAATTGAACGGGTGAATCAAGTGCTGGAAGACATGTTACGGGCTTGTGCTCTGGATTTCAAAGGGAGCTGGTGCCGATACTTGTGTTTGGCAGAATTCGCCTACAATAATAGCTACCAAGCTACTATCGGCATGGCACCTTATGAAGCTCTGTATGGTAGGAGATGTAGGTCTCCAATCTGTTGGTACGAAAGTGGTGAGAAGAAGGCGATGGGGCTTACGATAGATCTCATCAATGACAACACCCAAGCTATACAGACCATTCGACGATGAATAGAAGCTGCACAGAGTCGGCAGAAAAGTTATGCAGATGTCAGGCGTAGACCACTGGAATTCAATATTGGGGATCTGGTATTCCTTAAGGTGGCTCCGATGAAAGGGATAATGAGATTCGGGAAGAAAGGGAAATTGAGTCCGCGATATGTGGGACCGTATCTGGTACTGAAAAGAGTCGGCAAAGTGGCATATGAACTAGAACTGCCTCAGGAAATGTCAGCTATTCATAATGTGTTCCATGTGTCAATGCTTAAGAAGTGTCTCCCAAACATGGACTAAGTGATTGAGCAACAGTCGGTACCAGTACAGGAGGACCTAAGTTATGAAAGCCGACCTATTCAGATCTTGGACCGGGAAGTCAAGAAGCTAAGGAACAAGGATGTGCCCTTAGTCAAGGTTATATGGCAAAGTCAACAATTCGAGGAGGCTACCTGGGAACGTGAGGACGAGATGAGACGCAAGTATCCGGAGCTATTTTAAGTTCGAGGACGAACTTTCAAGAGGTATGGGGGATTGTAACGACCCGAAAAATTCTCTTAATATTTTCTTTAAAATATTAAGCATGTCTAGATAATTTTCCGAAGGATCTAGAAATATTAGTACAAACCTTAGCCTAGAAACCCAAGGTTCTCTCATTTAAATTGAGAAAACTAAGTACTAAAGGGCCTTATAGGGGCTTTCTAGTGCCATTATTATGGGTAGTTTAGGTAAAATTTAATGTAAAAATAGATGGATTTTAATGAAAAATATTAACATAATTATGGGAGAATTTTAAGGAATTTTCAAAAATAATAGGAAAATAAAATAAAATAAAATAGAAAATTAGTGCATGCACCAAGGATTGAACCTTGGACCTCTTGTACAACCAAGCATGCACTAACCAATTCACCTAGCAAGGGAGTGCTAGGAGGGAATGAAGTGGATATTAGTTAAGGTGTGGGAAATGAAGAGTCATCAAGGGAATAAACACCATGACTCTTCATTTACCTCTTTTCAAAATAATATAAATAGGAAGGGAGTTACAACTTTCCTTCTCTTCTTCATTTCCTTCTTCCTCCTTGCTTTGGCCGAAACTCCAAGACTCTTGCTCCCTTGAGAAAAGTTCCACCAAGGGCCCTATCTTGAAGATCTAAGGCCCCCCCTACAAAGATACAAGGACTAAGGAAGGTTTAGGGACAAGGAGGTTCTCTTGTTACATTTTATTCGAAGTTTGTAAGCAAGATCAAGATAGGTAAAACCCCCTCACCTGTGGTATGATAGCTTTCAAGATATCTAGCATGATCTAAGTTTTTGTTAGCATGATATGTTGGGGATATCCATGATTTGGGCTTATGGAACTTTCGGCCAAGACCATTGGTTTAGGCCTAAGGGATGATGTAAATTCCATTTTGTGCTCTTAAATGTTTCATGATAAGATGTAAGGCATAGATTGAGATTTGGGGAAATTTTTGAGGCCCTAAAACCCATCTAGGGTTTCGGCCACCTCTAGTGTAGGGCTAGGGATTAATTTTAATCCCTCAAGTATGCTTAATGTGTCTTACTATGATATAGTATGGAGGAAAATAGGGACTTACATGAATTTTTCTAGGGGTTGTTACCCTTATATGTTTCGGCCACATCAAGGTCAAGAGGCTAGGGGAAACTCCAACCTTTCCAAGCATGATTAATATGATTCTTATGATATCTTATGGGTAAGAATGGTGTTAAATGAACTCTTTCATGGGCTTGTTACCCTTCTAGGGTTTCCGGCCAACCCTTGTTTTAGGCCTAGGACTTGGAGTTAAGTCCAAACAAGGATTCAAATAAATTTTTCTAGGGCATGATAGGTAAGCAAGAGATGTAATCATGATCTAGGCAAACTTTTCATGGACCCATGGTCCTTGAGACTTTCGGCCAAGACCCAACCCTAGGGTTTGGGTTGGGTTAAGATCTCAAAAATGCATATTTATAAGTTCCCATGATGGTAGTATGTTGTCAAGCATGATGTAAGGGCTTCCATATGACTAAAACCTTAGTTTATGTGTTATGTGACATGACTTGTATGGTAAATTCTAGGTTATGTTTTAATCATGAATATTTAGATCATATATCATGAATACATGAAATTAATGAAGGGATATATTATGATTAATAGAATGATGCATGTATATTGATAAATGCTTATAATAAAATTATGACTCATGAAGGCATATGCATGTTTTGTGATGAATGCTATAAATCCTAGTAGTATGTGTTAGGTTATATGTAGCTTGCCATTTATGTCTTATGATAAATACTGGGATTTTGTATGTAAGATAAAATGTATCTTGTATGAGATGTATGTATATTCTGTATCATGATCATGCAAGCTTTATGAACCCGGATAAGATTATGACTAGAAACATGATCATGTATGTATGTTCCATGATATGAATAAAGAATGTTAAGCATGAATGAAGATGATGGTTATGCCTTAATTATGAATGGTAAGTAAGAATGATAAGTATGAATGATGACGGCATAACGATGATATGAAATAAGTATGAATGATAAGTATGAATGACAAGTATGAATGATGATGCATGCATGTTTATTTTCATGCATAAGGCTTGTACCGGACCGAAGTAAGGGTCCAAGGGATAGGTACCTTAAGAATGCCCCAGTTTTGGACTACCGACTATGCTGTCCACGGTTCTGGCACTATCGAAGCTGTGCAACAGGGATGGGCACCTTAAGAACGCCCCGGTTCTAGGACTACCGACTATGCTGTCCTTACCCTAGTAGGTTGAGGCTAGCTACCTCGTTTCTACTTAGGAATGCGCGCTATGATGTATGTATGTGGTACAAGCCGGGGACCCCAATGATGTTATGTTATGTTAAGCATTTTAAAGTATGATTTCAAAACTAAGCATCCTTATGTATTAAATGCATTTGTCTCATTCATACATCCATGTTATGCATCGCGCCAAGGTAAGTATATTTATGCTTGTGATTATGCACGTATTTCACGTCATGTATATGTATGTTTTATATGCATGTATGCTAAGAATCATGATATGATAAGTATGCCTTATGTTCATGTATGTTTTTATATGCATGTATGCTAAGAATTATGATATGATAAGTATGTCTTGCGTTCATATATGTTGGGAATTATGCCAAGTATAAGTATGTTTCATGTCATGTATGCATGTTTATGCTCATGTATGTTAAGATTCATGCTATGTTAAGTAGGTTGTAGATCTATGGTGATGTTAGGAATCATGCTATGGTAGTTGCTCGTAGGCTTATGACTTATGTCATGACTATGCTTATGTCTATGTCTATGTTCGAAGTTACGCTATGTCAGATACTTGTGAAGCTTATGTTTAATAACGTATGGTTTTAGTGAGTAAGAAAAGGGTTTTACTATGCCTATGTGCTTATAGTTTTGTTTTCCTCATACCGCAGATCATGCCAGGGGCTATTAAGGGAAGCAGTAGGAGAGGCAGAAGCATGTGTGTGTGTAGCAATGACTTGGCAAAAGATTCTCGTGTTCTCACATAATGCATGTCTTGGGTGTGAAAATGTTTTCTTAAATTTTAAGCTACGTTTTATGGTTATGACTAATGGATGACTTAAGACTTATGATGCTACCTTTATGGATAAGTACATGATGCTTATTATGATTATGAATAAGTCACGGAATGGTTAAGATATGATATAATGCCATGTATGAATGTTCCATGTGTATAGTTGCATTATTAGAAGCATGTTTAGAAAAAAAATGTTTCCGCTGCATTAAGATGTTTTTATGTTATGCACATGTATGTTTAGTGTAACGACGCCTATCTCGCCACACCGCGAGGGGTGGGAGAAAGGCGGGCGTTACAATTGTGATCTAACAAGCTTACTAAGTGTGCAGAAAAGTCCTAGGTACGCTACGCAAGAAGTCCTGGCAAAGGGTTGGGCAAGAAGTCCTGGTCAAGGACTGGGCAAGAAGTCCTGGCAAGGGCTGGGTACCAAAGACTTGACCAGAAGTTGGGCAAGAAGTCCTTGTGGTGGGCTGGGCACGAAGACCTGACCAGAAGTTGGGCGCTAAGACCTGGTCAAGGACTAGGCACCGAAGACCTGGTGAGTGAACCTGGGCAAAAGTCCAACCGGAGGAGCCGGTTGGCAAAGAGGTAAATTCTCCCGAGAGGAGTAGGTGAGGACACGTTCCCCCGACGAGGCAACATTAGGCATCGGTTCGACCTAGGGTTTCATTTAGGAGACCCAAAGTCAGAACCAAGACAGCTTAGGCTGTAAATAATGTCTAACATACTTGCTTCTTGTGTTTTAGAACTAACCTTGGTTGCAAGGAACGATGGAACGGTATTTCTTCTGCTTAGACGCCTCAATGGAGTGAGGCGCCTCACTGGACTAGGCCCCTGTATGGATACAGGCATCCCAGTTCAAGGCAAGAACAAAACCATCGAAGCAAACTGCCACGAAGCCTCTGGACCAAGTCAGCTCAGGCGCCTGTGTTAACACAGGCGCCCCCATCAGCTCAGGCGCCTCATTGAAGGGGATAAGCACTGACTATGCCTGCGGATTGGAGTTCTCATAGGAGAGGCCACGTGTTAAGCGCCCCCATCAATACAGGCGCCCCTATGGCTGCTATAAATAGGGGTTCACCCCCAAAGCTTCAGACAATCTCGCTTCCATCACTCTCAACACTTTCGTTTAAGCGCATTGCTCCGACAAGCTCCGACCTCATGATTCCAGCGCCGGCGACGACCCGCTGTTCCGAACATCCATCCACCTCGGGCATCGGTAACATTTAAATTACGAAAAGTGTTGTACTTTGAATTTCTATATCTGTACTCGAAATTGTAAAAGATTTTTACGAATATAGAATTACCCAACGTAAACGGTCAAGGACCGTGGGCCTTGGTGTAGGAGCCGACCGTGACTCCAAACCAAGTAAAAAGAAACTTGTGTTAGTGATTGTTTTCTTGTTTTCCGTTGCGTAATCGCTCTACTTTTCCGAAAATTTTAAAGATCGATATTCACCCCCCCCCCTCTATCGATTTTCTCCGATCCAACAAGTGGTATCAGAGCGGGTAGATCAAACTTGGTGCAACCACCAGTTTGAAAGTTTTTTTTTCAGATTTATGAAATTTTTAATTTTTTTTAATCTTTCTCGTTAATCGAGGTTGGTGCAACACCACTCGATCTTTTTCTTTACTAGTAATTTCTCCCGCACTACTAATCCAAGACTTAGTCTTGGAACAAGTTTTTGTTTTTAATTTTTCAGTTACAATTCAAATGGTCATGCAAGAGGGATTCAACACTGCCAGACCTCCCCTTTTTAGTGGAGAAGATTTCTCAAACTGGAAAAACAGGATGGAAGTCCACCTGAAAACTTTGGTGGACATGTGGATAATCATCCAATCTGGGCTGGAAATTCCCAAGAACACAGAAGGAGTGACACAACACTATACAGAATGGGACGCCTCACTGATGAAGAAAATCGAGGCTGATGCAAAGGCAACCCAGACTTCGCAATGCGGTTTGACCAAGGAGGAGCTGAACCGGGTGGGACCCTTCAACAGCGCCAAAGAGCTTTGGAACAAGCTGATCGAGCTGCATGAAGGCACTTCCGACACCAGGATCAGCAAAAGAGATCAGTTGCTGAACTGACTCTACACAATCAAGATGAACGAAGGAGAATCAGTAGCACAGCTCCACGTCAGAATCCAGGAGCTGATGAATAGGCTGCATATGATAGGTCACAAGGTCGAGAACCGTGACCTAATCAGGAATACACTAAACGCGTTCCCAAGGAACGCACTGTGGGCATCCATGGTAGATATCTACAAGGTTTCCAGGGATCTTTCTAAAATTAAATTAGATGAACTTTTCTCTGAATTAGAACTGCATGAACAGACTAACGCTACTTTGGTCGAGAAGAGTATTGCTTTCATTGTAGGAAAACCTCAAGTAAAGGCCCCCATGAAAAAGACTCTACCAACACCCGAGTCTGACTCAGACTCAGATTCAGAAGATAGCGAAGGGGATCGACCCAAGTTGGTTCGGCTAGCTCGGGACTACTACAAGGAGCTAAATCACCAAACGAACAAGAAGAAAGCAAGTCAGAGAAAGGAAGATCCAGCAGAACCTTCAACAACCTCAAAGAGCAAGACAAATGTCACTTGCTACGAATGCAACAAAAAGGGACATTACAATTTAGAGTGCTCCAATCTAAAGGAGACCAAGAAGGCGCGAAGAAAGAAGGCTCTCCAAGCCACCTGGGATGAATCCTCTTACGAAGAAGAAGAAGATGTCCCGCACACAAACTTACTTGCCCTAACCACTTCAGAAGACGTCGACACCGGATCAGAATCGGAACCCGATGACGAAAGGCTTACAATATCGGAGAACGGGCAAATTACGATAAGAGGTTACTCTGAATATGAATTGTCTAAATTAATTTCCTATTTGTCTCGCAACTTAGCGAAATCTAAGATCCGGGTTGAGTCCCTCTGACAGGAAGTAAAACGCCTGAAAGAGGAAGCCGACTCGAGCTCCTTGACCGAGAAAACTCAAGTAGGAAACTCCACTCAAGTTCAAAAGCTTGAGGAAGAGAATTCCTCCTTGAAAACTCAAGTCAAGTAGCTCAAAATGGCCTTAGAACGGTTCACTTCGGGTTCCAAGGGTCTTGACATGATCCTTGGAAAGCAGAAGTCCATTCATAACTGATCCGGACTAAGGTATCGATCTATGTCTAGGCAACGTTCTTATTATGCTGTATTGAACCAACCTAGAACCCAAGTCCAAGCATGGGTCCCCAAGCTCTGTTTGAACAAACAAGATGGACCAAACCAGTATTGGATCCCCAAGGACAAGATTCACATCTTGCCTAACCATTATCGAGGCTATAGTCCATGGGGAGCCAATATAAAAACCATATTCATAATTAGATTTTTTTAATTACGATTTTGTTTTTTTTGCATGCTTGATTGTTTATTTTTTTTATCATGCTTAGATTTAGGACTAGTTAGTTTAAGGGCAAAATGATTTAGTTGAAATTTGAAAACCTAGTATTGGGAGGAGGTGAGATGATAGTGTTGGATCGAGAGAACCGATAGAGTGGGGTGAATATCGGAAAACGTTCGAATTTATGGAAAAAGCAATTGCACAGCGGAAGATAAAAGCAAACACGCGAACACAGTAATTTTTACTTGGTTCGGAGCCTAGGTCGACTCCTACTCCAAGGCCCACGATCGTTGATCGTTTACTTTGGGCAATTCTATATGAGGCGTAAAATCCATTTACAAAGATTGATTACAGAAATAAGAGCAGTAGATTAAAAATCACTCTTCTTTACCGACGTCTGGAGTAGATTAACTTTATCCGGAGCAGCAGGACGTCGTCGGCTCGAGTTGGGAGGTTTCCGGAGCAAGGCGCGACAGCAGAAGAGCTTTGAAGCATTGATTGAAAGTAATGCTTTGAAGCTTGGGGTCGAGGGCCCTTTATATAGCCCAGGGGGCGCCCGGAACGTCGGGGGCTCCCCCCCCCCCCCACGTGTCATCTGATCCGCCTCGGTCTCGGTCAGCGTCTAATCCCTTTACCTTCGGGATCCGCTTTGACCGGGGCGCTCGGGGCGCCCAAATTGACCGGGTCAAACTTTCATCCGTTGGCTTCGAGGGGAGCTGCTTCCGTACTTGGCGCTGTGGGCGCCCGGGATGCAGGGGGCGCCCGGAGCGCTGGGGGCGCCTGGGAGCAGCGGGGGCGCCCGGGAGTTGAGTTGTCGAAGCCTGCTCTTGTTTTATGTATTTTGTGTTCACCTTGGGGGCGCCCGGGACACTCCGGGCGCCTTGGTCAACTGTTACCTCACTCCTTTGAGGCTCTCTGAGCTGCAGACACTCGTTCCTTTGGTCCTGCATCCAGGGTTAGTCCAAAACACAATAAAATAATAAAATATTAGTTTATACAGCCTTAGCTGTCTTGGTCCTGACTTTGGGCTTCCAAAATGGAACCCTAGGTCGAACCGACGCCTACTGTTCCCTCGACGGGGAACGCGTCCTCACCTACTCCTCTCGGGAGAATTTACCTAATGCCAACCGTTCCTTTGGTTGGACTTTTGCCTCGCGGTCCTTCGCCAGGTCTTGGATGCCGAGCTGTCCTTCGCCCGGTGCCTAGCATTCCTTCGCTAGGGCTTCAGTCCCAGGCTGTCCTTCGTCTGGCGCCTAGCAGTCCTTCACCAGGGCTTGGATACTGGCAGTCCTTCGCCAGTTGCCTAGCAGTCCTTCGCTAGGGCTTGGATACTGGCAGTCCTTCGCTAGGGCTTTGTATCCTGGCAGTCTTTCGTCAGGTGCCTAGCAGCCCTTCGCTAGGACTTTGTTTCCTGGCAGTCCTTCGCCAGGTGCTTAGCATTCCTTCGCTAGGACTTTGTCTCTGCACACTTGAGTAACATTGTTAGATCACAAATAAACATAACTTTGAATCCTTTGCCAATATCAAAACAAGGTTCGATATGGTGCTTCCTGCACCAATAATCTCCCCCTTTTTGATTTATGGCAACACATTTCAAAGTTAAGTAAAAACATATACAGTTTAAGCAAAAAGATAAAAACACAATGAAGTATGAACAGAATAGATTTTTAAAAAAATTCTTTATTTCTCATACACCCCTAAAACCCTGAATTCATGTGTTAACACACTTAACTTTGACCTTTCCTCCCCCTTTGACATATATCAAAAACATACATGGGTGAAAAATGGTTTCTAATAGAGAGTTTTGAGTTTGTGTAAAACTTCTAAATTGACAAAACTTTTTTACACTTAGAAAATTTTCCATTTTGAAAAGCTTTGCAAGCCTAAATTTTGAAAAAAAACTTTTTACTTACAAGGCTTTGCAAAAAGAATAAAAACTTAGAAGAATTTTCTTGGACACAATTTAGGCATTAAAAAATAACATCTTTATGGAATTTCTAGACAAGTTTTTCACCAAAAGAAACTCTACTTAGAAACATTTGCCAAAAAGAATTCAAAGGGTTTTGCTCAGACAAATTTTGTTTACTAAGGAAAGTTTTACTTTTGAAAAAAAACATGTATTTAGAAACATTTAGATACACTTAGAAAGGAAACATTTAGTTATACTTAGAAAGTTTTGAAGCACTAGAAATACTTGACAGTAGATTGTAATTTTACCAACACTTAGCATTTAAAATTACTTTGAAATATTTAGAAATTTTTGCTTTTTGAAACAGAGATGAAAGTTTATCCAAAAAAATATTCCTTTCTCTCTTTCTTGTTCTCCCCCTAAATATATTTTGAAATAAGTTAAGGAAAAAGTTTGTGTATCAGAGCCTATGAGTTTTGAAAACATAGAAATACTTAGTATTGTTCTTGAAAGCATAGCGAAAGCTAAAATTGCACCAACAAAACAAAAATTGTATTTGTAGGCAAGTCTTTGTGAAAATTCACGTGTTTAGAATACTATTGCCTTGAAAAGTATTAGTACTTTAGAAAACATTATATCGAAGTACTTTTAAAAAAATATGCATTTTCAAAAATATAAGTATTATTTGAAAAATATGCATTTTTGAAAAATATGCAAGTACTTTTAAAAAACAGATTGAGCCTTTTTGGAAAGTCTAAGTACTGTTTTTTAAAAACTATTAGACTTTGAAAAATATAAGTAGTTTTTGAAGAGTATTATGCATTTTGAAAATATTTTACTTGACTAGGTTTCTTTTCCAGTCTGACACAATCCTAGAAGACCTTGTTAACTACAAGGACATTTTCCTAAGTGCCCTGGAAAATTTTCAAACTCAAGTAAATATTATTTCTAAAATACTTTCATAAGCCACAAGACTTTTGAAAAAAATAAAATAATAGTATTTTGAAAAAAAGATTATTTAAGTTTTCAAAAGGATTTTAAACTTGCAGTGCATGAAAACATATAATTTTAAAAAAATATTCAATAATTCTTTTAATTTAATCTCCCCCTAAGCTTGACCCAGTCTTAGGAAGCTTGTTGACTACAAGCGATCTTCCTCTGAGTTTTAAGGTTTGATTTAAATTATAAGAATTATCTAATAACTTCAAAACAAATAATTACAAAAAAAACTTCAGAAATTCTTCTTTTGACTCAAACTCCCCCTAAATTTGACACATCCTAGGAGTCCTTACAGATCATGAAGTGGACATTCCTCTGTGCCTTTAGGGTTTATTAAACTCAAAAGAATAATTTTGAATGATAATTTTCAAGGAGATACATTTTTGAAAACATAACTTGAAATGATAACACACTTTATGAAAAATATTTTGAAATAATAATAATTTTTCAAACAGATAGTAGTATAAGAAGGTTTTTGAATCAATTTTTCAAAACCTTATCGAGATGATAATAAGATTTAGAGCATAAGGTTTTTTGAAAAAAAAATTAAATTTTTTGAAAAGTATTAAAAGAAACTCCCCCTGTATCCGACACAGTCTGACTTTTATCTAAGTTCCTTAAGGGGTTTCAGTGTGCAGGTTTGACTATGTTGACTAGGGTTGACTGTTTTAACCAAGTTTGACCAATCAATGACTAAAACAAAACAAGCCCTAGATTATATTTAAAACGAGTCTATCGAGATATTTAACATGAAATTTCATATTAAAAAATGTTAGAAATGAAAAAGTAGGGTATAGTACAATAAATTGACAAAACAAAATAGAGATAAGTTTGAATAACTTTTGCAAACCTTTTCATTTAAAAGGATAGTGAATTATTCTTTTAGGTCCTAGATGTCTCACCCAGTTCTACGTGATTAAGCATGTTAACCTTATGGGTTTTGAGAGACAAATATTTTAATTTTGAAAACATGGTTAATTTTGAAAAGTTAGATTAATTTTGAAAATAATTAGTTTTAAATTTATTTTGAAAAGGAATATTTGAATCTAAGATTAACTGAACATTTGTGTTAGATTCAAATTTGACAAAGAGGCACTAGGCCTTCTTTGGCCGTAGCCTTATTGGATCATCAACCCTTTCCTTGACAAAGCCTTTTAGTGAAATTTTATTTTCAAAATTACTTTTTGAAAAATTCTGGTCTAACTAGCTCGGGTCTTGGATCGGTAGCTTCGGCTAGTTCCGCCAAGATGGCTTCCCTAACGTACTATCATCTCACCTCCACCCAATACTATGTTGTTCAACTTTCAGTTAAACTGTTTTGTCCTTAAACTATTCAATCCTAATTTTAAGCAAGAAAAAACATAAAATAAAATAAAAAGAAACATACAATTAAAGCAAAAAAATGATCTAAGTTACATCATAATCGTAATAATATTCTGGATTATCAAAAGAGCAATATTATGAATTAAATTTTCTAACAAATTAGCCTTAACTAATTTATAAGATTCAATCATATTATTCGTGGTAAATAATGGATTTTCAAAGACTGTAAACTTACCTTTCCAGATCGTTTGTCCAGTGCTCTTGTAATGATCACGAGCTGATTGGACCATATTGGATCTATCTCCCTCATTGTCTTCTGATTCCGAGTCTGAGTCGGACTCGGGTACCGGTTGAAGCTTCTTCTTTGGAGTTTTCCCTGCACTTGAAATTATACCTTCCTCGACCATTATAGTATCAGTCTGATTATTTAATTGTAATTCTAAAACAAATTCAAAATTGGTTACCATTTTTGTCTCAATCACTTTGCCTTCTAACTCTGGCTCGAATTCGCAATCAAGTATCGAGTCTATCTCATCTTTTGATCCGAAGTTAACTTTGAAGTCGGGTGTTGATTCTTCAATATCGGAGCTCTCTTCGTGTAGATTGATTAACTTTTCCCACATCTCCTTGGCACAGTTGAAGGATCCGACCCGCTTCAATTCTTCATTGGTTAGGCCACATTGTAGGATTGCTGTAGCCCTGGCATCAGTCTCGATCTTCCTCAGAGTTGGTTCGTCCAATTTGTCCCAGGCGATCGATGATCCATCTTCTGTGGGGAGGGAGAACCCTGTTTGAATGATCATCCATATGTCCATATGAGCCTTCAGATGGAACTCCATTAGACTTCTCCAGGAATTGAAGTTCTCGCCGGAGAATAGCGGTGGACGAGCACTGTTCCATTCTTGATCGGCCATTTAAAATGATCCTTGTACACAAAAGAAATAATAGAAATGTACCAAGACTTGGTCTTGGATTAGTAGTGCGGGAGAAGGGAAAAAATAGCCCAAAATAAATGTTGCACGAATCGCGAGGTGAAATAATAATAAAATAATAAAAAGAATTTATGACAAATTTTTTGAAAATGTTGATTTTGTCAATTTTGATAAATGATGAAAAAGTAAGAATTTAATGTTTGAAAAAAAGTTTTCTTGAATTAAGTTAGCACGAATTTCGAGAAAAATATTAAAATAATAAAAAAAAGTTTATGATAAATTTTTAGAAATTGATCGTTTTATTAATTCTGACTTATAGGAAAAAAATGAGCATTCAAAATTGTAAAAGGCGAACGAGATTGAGAGGTGTTGCACCAACCTCAATCAACGAAAAAGATAAAAAAAATTAAAATTATTTCGTAAAATCCGAAAATACTCTCAAATTGGTGGTTGCACCAAATTTGAGCTTCCCCGCTCTGATACCACTTGTTGGATCGAGAGAACCGATAGAGGGGGTGAATATCAGAAAACGTTCAGATTTATAGAAAAAGCAATTATACAGCGGAAGATAAAAGCAAACACGCGAACACAGTAATTTTTACTTAGTTCGGAGCCTAGGTCGACTCCTACTCCAAGGCCCACAATCGTTGATCGTTTACTTTGGTCAATTCTATATGAGGCGTAAAATCCGTTTACAAAGATTGATTACAGAAATAAGTGCAGTAGATTAAAAATCACTCTTCTTTACCGACGTCCGGAGTAGATTGACTTTATCCGGAGCAGCAGGACGTCGTCGGCTCAAGTTGGGAGGTTTCCGGAGCAAGGCGCGAGAGCAGAAGAGCTTTGAAGCGTTGATTGAAAGTGATGCTTTGAAGCTTGGGGTCAAGGGCCCTTTATATAGCCCTGGGGGCGCCCGGAACGTCGGGGGTGCCCCCCCCACATGTCATCCGATCCGCCTCGGTCTCGGTCAGCGTCAAATCCCTTTACCTTCGGGATCCGCTTTGACCGGGGCGCCCGGAGCGCTCGGGGCACCCGGGGCGCCCGGAGCGCTCGGGGCGCCCGAATTGACCGGGTCAAACTTCCATCCGTTGGCTTCGAGGGGAGCTGCTTCGGTACTTGGCGCTGTGGGCGCCCGGGACGCTGGGGGCGCCCGGAGCGCTGGGGGCGCCTGGGACGCTGGGGGAGCCCGGAGCGCTGGGGGCGCCCAGGAGCACGGGGGCGCCCGGGAGTTGAGCTGTCGAAGCCTGCTCTTGTTTTATGTGTTTTGTGTTCACCTTGGGGGCGCCCGGGACACTCCGGGCGCCCTGGTCAGCTGTTACCTCACTCCTTTGAGGCTCTCTGAGCTGCAGACACTCGTTCCTTTGGTCCTGCATCCAGGGTTAGTCCAAAACACAATAAAACAATAAAATATTAGTTTATACAGCCTTAGCTGTCTTGGTTCTGACTTTGGGCTTCCAAAATGGAACCCTAGCTCGAACCGACACCTACTGTTCCCTCGATAGGGAACGCGTCCTCACCTACTCATCTCGGGAGAATTTACCTAATGCCAACCGTTCCTTTGGTTGGACTTTTGCCTCGCGGTCCTTCACCAGGTCTTGGATGCCGAGCTGTCCTTCACCCGGTGCCTAGCATTCCTTCACTAGGGCTTCAGTCCCAGGCTGTCCTTCGCCTAGCAGTCCTTCGCCAGGGCTTGGATACTGGAAGTCCTTCGACAGTTGCCTAGCAGTCCTTCGCTAGGGCTTGGATACTGGCAGTCCTTCGCCAGGTGCCTAGCAGTCCTTCGCTAGGGCTTTGTATCCTGGCAGTCCTTCGTCAGGTGCCTAGCAGCCCTTTGCTAGGACTTTGTTTCCTGGCAGTCCTTCGCCAGGTTCTTAGCATTCCTTCGCTAGGACTTTGTCTCTGCACACTTGAGTAACATTGTTAGATCACAAATAAACTTAACTTTGAATCCTTTGCCAATATCAAAACAAGGTTCGATATGGTGCTTCCTGCACCAACAGATAGTACGTTAGGGAAGCCTTTCTAATATGGTTAAGTATACTCTACTTGGTCTGTTTAGTCTGGTGGAACTAGCCGAAGCAACCGATCCAAGACCCAAATTAGTTAGACCAGAATTTCTCAAAAAGTAATTTTGAAATGAAATTTCATGAAAAGGCTTTGTCAAGGAAAGGGTTGATGATCTAATAAGGCTACGGCCAAAGAAGGTGCCTTGCCAAGTCCTGGAAGCTAATTTTCGAAATTCAAATTCAATTTACTCTTTGTCAAATTCGAATCTTGTTAGTGAGAGCCCTAGAGCCAATCATATGATGATTACTTTTTGGACTCATTGTATCATATTCTTGTATATATATTTCTTATATATAAAGGCATTTCTTATGGTTATTGTACTTATGTGTATTGGTGCTAAATAACATAGTATAATAACGTCCTTGAGTAGAAGGTTCTTATCTATATCAATCAATTAGTTGAATCGATAGTGAGATGATATAGAGAACACTACTCTTAATTATTCCTAGTCAAATATTAACATTCAAGGACAATGTTAATGCATAGAGACTAGCATGTAGGTCAACATGATGACTTGATCTCACAAGTCATGGATATGAGATATCAAGTTGACACATGGGTATACATTAGAGAATGTATACTAAATGGCCCGCCAAGAGAAAGTATCATGGATCGTTATATGAGTGTCATATACTTTCTCATGTGACTATTAGTATGACTATAGTCCTAGACCTGAAGTTACCATAGTTCCCTACATAAGGTGTTACGTATTTTGGCTTCGTCAAACGTCACCCGTAACTGGGTGGACTATAAAGGCGATTACTGGGTATGTAACAAATTATGCGGGGGGATGTGAGTGATGTAGATGGGATCTATCCCTCCTATATGACGGGAGAGATATCATAGTCTTGATAGAGTGAGATCACTAAGTGCATGGCCATGCCCAAATAAGGCAATATGAGATATTGAGCTTATTTGATTATAGTGAGTCTACTTGGAGTTCAAGACACATAGATTGATTTGAGGATGACACGGTCTATGCCTCATGAAAGATCAATCTAGATATCGAGGATAGATGGACGTTGTCACATATTGTGATGGTCACAATTATTAGTCACAATGGTGATGTTGGATCTCGACATTCTTGTAACATGGGTAGCAATGATGTGTTGCTAGATACCTCTCATTGCTTATGTCCTTAAATAGGTTTAAGGGCATTGCCAACGTTACAAGAACCTATAGGGTCACACACATAGAGCAATAGATGGAGAATAAGTCCATATGATGGACCGAGAGTAATGAAGTCAAAGTTTGACTTTGGCTAAATATGGAAAGTCCATAAAAGGCAAGTTTGACTTGACTCAAATTAGACAACATGAGTTGGACTCGAGTTTAATCCAAGTGTTGGATGAATCTAATCATGGGAGAATAATGAAGTCAAAGTTTGACTTTGGCTAAATATGGAAAGTCCATAAAAGGCAAGTTTGACTTGACTCAAATTAGACAACTTGAGTTGGACTCGAGTTTGATCCAAGTGTTGGATGAATCTAATCATGGGAGAATAATGAAGTCAAAGTTTGACTTTGGCTAAATATGGAAAGTACATAAGAGGCAAGTTTGACTTGACTCAAGCCACATCACCTTGACTTGACCAAGTGATGACTTGGCATCATCATCAAGGCTAAGTAACCTCCCCATTTGAATTGAAAATTCAAATGAGGGGTTACCTAAGATGGTGGCCGGCCACTTAATGGCCATTAAGTGGCCTGCCACTTATACACACAAAATGAGGTTTTTTGTGGTGGATTTTTGATTTCTCTCCCAACTTGATTTTTGGTTTTTGCTCTCCCTCTCCTCTCTTGTGGCCGAGACCCCAAGTAAGTGCTAGCACACTTTTGGGCTCTCCTCTCCACTCTCTTGCTTGTGTGGATACTTCTAGAGGGTTGCTACTTTGCATCCTTGAGATCCGACACCAACCGAGGAGCGAGCGGGAATTGCGGGGCACGCATCGAAGGTAGTTTTTCTCTTCTCTAATAGATCTAGGTTGTAGATCGGTTTTGAAGCATGTAAACGAGCACTCGTAAATTTTTGAAATGGTTTTCTTCGCTCGGATCCTTTCTATTGGGGCTTTCGGGGTTTCCGCGACACGAAAAAGCGGTTCTCGTTGCCCGAAAAACCCTACAGTGGTATCAGAGCCACGAGCGAAGCTTGTGCTCGTTTTGGTTTTTATTTTTTTGTATTAGAAACAAAATTTAGATAATTTTATGCTTCTATAATTTTTCTAAATTTTAGGTTTTTTTGAGTATTTTTTCTCGTAGAGGCAAAGCGACGAGTGCGAAGCGCTTGTAGACTTTGCCACCGAGAAAAACTTCTCCGAAACGGCAAGTTTCGCCCAAATGGATTTTGGGACAGCGGGTAAAGGCATTATATAATCGCATGAAGACACTCGTGAAGGTTATTTCACGAGTAGGGGTGCTTCCCCTAACCCCGCAAGGGGCCTTGTCTTGCGATTACGCCCGAAACCCGCTTACCGGGGCCGCCGCGGAGTTGTGACTCGAAAAATTCTAAAAATCAGTAGAAAAATTATATAAAATCTGTAAAATTACATAATTTTGAATTATGTACAGTAGTGTGATGGTCATGGCCCAAAACCCAATTTTTAATAAGATTAAAATTGTGTTGTAATTCATAATACGGCATGCGCGCCGTTTTTGTACATGTGCGTGTTGTATTGTGTTTGCGACCTTGGTCCCGCCTATCACGGCTCGGGTTAGATCGAGCTCGATCAGATTGAGTAACTAGTTAACTCAATTTGATCGAGTAAAGCTATAGGCGTATTCCAATAGTTGGAAAGGTAGGACAAGATCGCATTTATCAATAATCTTGGGTGATTTAGCCAAAGTTAACTCAAGATTATTCATAAATGTAAATTCTTGATCCTATAAACAAGAGTTGCATAGAGATGTAATTGATAAATTAGTTATCTACCGATCATACTAAGTCTTGGGCGATTTAGCCAAAGCTAACTCAAGGCATAGTATGATGTGGATCTTGTCCCACATAAATAATATTAAATTGGTACGGATCTAGTAGTGTGGTTTGACCACTCCGATGACATGATTCCACCAAAATTCCTATAATTTAGTGGGAGCATCATTTAATTAAAGGCCTAATTAAATGATTACTAGAATATTATATTTATTCTCTGCATTTATCTGTTGTAGATTGCCATGTCTTCAAACGCGAACACTCTCTCTCTGCGATCTGTCCTTGAGAAGGACAAGCTCACTGGAGCTAATTTCCTGGACTGGTACAGGAACTTGAGGATAGTCCTCAAACAGGAATGTAAGTGGTACGTTCTAGAGCAAGCAGTTCAAGAAGCACCACCACCCTCAGCCATCCGTAGCGTTAGAGATGCTCATCAGAAGCATCAAGACGACGCGTTAGACGTGTCGTGCCTAATGCTATGCTGCATGTCCTCTGAGCTTCAGAAGCAACACGAGAACATGAATGCTTATGATATGATTGACCACCTCAAGCAATTATATCAAGGGCAGGCAGGGCATTGGAAGCGGAACTGCAAGGTATACCTGGAGGATCTTAAGAAGAAGAGAAGCGAGCCTTCTACTTCAAGTATATATGTTATAGAAGTCAACCTTTCTATTTCTACATCATGGGTATTAGATACTGGATGTGCTTCTCACATTTGTACCAATGTGCAGGGGCTAAGAAATAGCAGGGCATTGGCAAAGGGCGAGGTGGACCTACGAGTAGGCAATGGAGCACGAGTTGCTGCTGTTGCTGTAGGAACTTATTTTCTATCTCTGCCCTCTGGGCTTGTACTGGAACTAGATGATTGTTGTTATGTACCTGCACTTACTAAGAACATAATTTCTATTTCTTGTCTAGACAAGAAAGGCTTCTCATTTATAATTAAGAACAAATGTTGTTCAGTCTATTTAAATGAAATGTTCTATTGTAGTGCAGATCTTATCAACGGACTCTACATTCTAGACTTAGAACGTCCTATCTATAATGTAAGTACCAAGAAGTTGAGATCAAATGAGTTGAACCTAACCTATCTCTAGCACTGTCGCTTAGGCCACATAAATGAGAGTCGCTTGTCCCAGCTCCATAAGGATGGATTACTGGATTCATTTGATTTTGAATCATATGAGACATGCGAGTCATGCCTTCTAGGGAAGATGACTAAGACTCCCTTTAGTGGACATTGCGAGAGGGCAACAGATTTGTTAGGACTCATACATTCTGATGTATGTGGCCCTTTCAATGTTGTTGCTCGAGGTGGTTATAGATACTTCATCACATTTACTGATGATTTCAGTAGATATGGTTATGTGTACTTGATGACACATAAGCCCGAGTCCTTTGAAAAGTTCAAAGAATTCAGAAATGAAGTACAAAACCAACTCGACAAGAGTATTAAAATACTTCGATCAGATCGAGGTGGAGAATACTTGAGCCATGAGTTTCGTGACTATTTAGCTGAGTGTGGGATTCTATCTCAACTCACTCCTCTTGGGACACCACAGTGGAATGGTGTATCTGAAAGGAGGAATCGTACCTTATTAGATATGGTACGATCTATGATGAGTCACGCAGATCTTCATATATCCTTTTAGGGATATGCTCTAGACACGGCAGCGTTCACACTTAACCGTGTTCCATCAAAGGCGGTCATGAAGACACCATATACGATATGGACTGGGAGGAGTCCCAAGATGTCTTTCATGAAAGTTTGGGGTTGTGAGGCTTACGTTAGACGTCAAGTCTCAGACAAACTGGGACCCAAGTCCGATAAGTGCTATTTCGTGGGATATCCCAAGGAAACTAAGGGATATTACTTCTACATTCCCAGTCAACACAAAGTGTTTGTTGCTAAGACTGGGGTCTTTCTAGAAAGGGACCTTGTTTCTAGAAAGACTAGTGGGAGTTCGTTTGATCTTGAAGAAGTTCAAGACAACGACCATAGCACTGAGCCCTTGATGGATACTGAACAGGAACCACAAGAAGTTGTGGATGAGATTGTTACACAAGAAGTTGTGGAACAACAACCTGTTCAGGTAGACCTACCTCTTCGCAGGTCTGATAGGGTACGTCGTCAGCCTGAGAGATATTCATTTCTCTTGCCTGACCATGATGACGTTATGATCATTGAGAATGAGCCTACCACCTATCAGGAAGCTGTGATGAGCCCAGATTCTGAGTCATGGCTGGAAGCCATGAGATCCGAAATGGAATCCATGTACACTAACCAAGTTTGGACCTTGGTTGATCCACCTGAAGGGGTCAAACCCATTGGGTGTAAGTGGGTCTTTAAGAGAAAGCCTAACATGGATGGACTTACTCATACCTATAAGGGTAGACTGGTAGCTAAAGGTTTCAAGCAAATTCATGGTATTGACTATGATGAAACTTTTTCTCCAGTAGCGATGTTTAAGTCCATTCGGATCATGCTTGCTATTGCAGCCTACCACGATTATGAGATCTGGCAGATGGATGTCAAAACAGCGTTTCTGAATGGAAACCTCCTCGAGGATGTGTACATGATACAGCCTGAGGGTTTTGTAGATCCACAGCATACTGGCAGAGTATGCAAGCTGCATAGGGCCATTTATGGTCTAAAGCAAGCTTCTCGGAGCTGGAATCTTCGATTCGATGATGCGATCAAACAGTTTAGTTTCATCAAGAACGAAGATGAACCTTGTGTCTACAAGATGGTTAGTGGGAGCACAGTAGTCTTCCTATTCTTGTATGTGGATGACATACTACTCATTGGGAACAACATCCCTTCGCTACAGTCTGTGAAGACTTGGTTGGGGACTTGTTTCGCAATGAAGGACTTAGGTGATGCAGCCTGCATTCTAGGCATTAAGATCTATAGAGATAGATCTAAGAGATTGCTTGGCCTAAGTCAGAGTGCATACATCGATACGGTATTACACCGTTTTGCCATGCAGAATTCCAAGAAGGGAAATCTGCCAATGTCACATGGCGTGAGTCTTTCGAAGACTCAAGGTCCCTCTTCTAGAGAGGAGAGAGACCGCATGAGCAAGATCCCTTATGCCTCAGCCATAGGATCTATCATGTACGCCATGTTATGTACTCGTCCTGATGTCTCGTATGCTTTGAGCATGACGAGCAGATACCAGTCAGATCCAGGTGAACGTCACTGGATAGCAGTCAAGAATATTCTTAAGTACTTGAGAAGGACTAAAGAATATTTCTTGATATTTGGAGGCGATGAGCATCTAGTTGTAAAGGGTAACACTGATGCCAGCTTCCAAACCGACCAGGAAGATTACAGATCGCAGTCAGGGTTCGTGTTTTGCTTGAATGGCGGAGCTGTGAGCTGGAAGAGTTCGAAGCAGGACACAGTTGCAGATTCTACAACAGAAGCTGAGTATATTGCTACATCAGAGGCAGTAAAGGAGGCAGTTTGGATCCGCAAGTTCATCACTGAGCTTGGGGTGGTTCCTAGCATATCTGATCCCGTAGAGCTCTATTGTGACAACAATGGAGCTATTGCGCAGGCTGAGGAACCTCGCTCACACCAGCGGACCAAACACATACTACGGCGATTCCATCTCATTCGAGAGATCATCGATCGAGGAGATGTGAAGATTTGCAGAGTACCCACAGAGGCTAACGTCGCAGATCCCTTGACCAAGGCTTTGGCACAGATGAAGCATGATGGTCACACTAGGTCATTGGGTATTAGATACTACAGCGATTGGCACTAGTGCTAGTGGGAGATTGTTAGTGAGAGCCCTAGAGCCAATCATATGATGATTACTTTTTGGACTCATTGTATCATATTCTTGTATATATATTTCTTATATATAAAGGTATTTCTTATGGTTATTGTACTTATGTGTATTGGTGCCAAATAACTTAGTATAATAACGTCCTTGAGTAGAAGGTTCTTATCTATATCAATCGATTAGTTAAATCGATAGTGAGATGATATAGAGAACACTACTCTTAATTATTTCTAGTCAAATATTAACATTCAAGGACAATGTTAATGCATAGAGACTAGCATGTAAGTCAACATGATGACTTGATCTCACAAGTCATGGATATGAGATATCAAGTTGACACATGGGTATACATTAGAGAATGTATACTGAATGGCCCGCCATGAGAAAGTATCATGGATCGTTATATGAGTGTCATATACTTTCTCATGTGAATATTAGTATGACTATAGTCCTAGACCTGAAGTTACCATAGTTCCCTACATAAGGAGTTACGTAGTTTGGCTTCGTCAAACGTCACCCGTAACTAGGTGGACTATAAAGGCGATTACTGGGTATGTAACAAATTATGCGGAGGGATGTGAGTGATGTAGATGGGATCTATCCCTCCTATATGACGGGAGAGATATCATAGTCTTGATAGATTGAGATCACTAAGTGCATGGCCATGCCCAAATAAGGCAATATGAGATATTGAGCTTATTTGATTATAGTGAGTCTACTTGGAGTTCAAGACACATAGATTGATTTGAGGATGACACGGTCTATGCCTCATGAAAGATCAATCTAGATATCGAGGATAGAAGGACGTTGTCACATATTGTGATGGTCACAATTATTAGTCACAATGGTGATGTTGGATCTCGACATTCTTGTAACTTGGGTAGCAATGATGTGTTGCTTGATACCTCTCATTGCTTATGTCCTTAAATAGGTTTAAGGGCATTGCCAATGTTACAAGAACCTATAGGGTCACACACATAGAGCAATAGATGGAGAATAAGTCCATACTAAAACCTATGAAAATTTCTAAGGTATCATCCTTATGCTTCATGAAAAATACCCAAGTAAATCTAGAAAAATCATCTACAATTACCAAACAATATTTACTCCCTACTAGTGATGGAGTACTATGACAATCAAATAAATCCATATGCAATAATTCTAAAGATAAAGTGATGCTAGTTAAGGTTTTACCTTTGTGTGATGACCTAGATTGCTTACCCTCTTAGCATGCATCACACATCTTGGTCTTCTCGTACTTGATCATGGGAAGCCCCTTCACCAATTATTTCTTGGCAATTCTTGCAATATTCTTCATGTTGATGTGCCCAAGTCGTCGGTGCCACAACCATCCTTCTTCTTCTTTAGATATGAGACACTTAGGCAAATTGTTAGAAGTATAAGCAAGATTAAGATAATAAAGATTAGTCTCTCTAAATCCATCTAGCATAATACTTTCGGATCCATTTTGCTTAATTAAACACTTTCTAGCATGAAACTCAACCTTATATCCCACATCACAAAGTTGACTTACACTAAGTAAATTAAACTCCATTCCCTTAATTAAAAGGACTTTGAGGATAGTGATTGTAGGAGATACCTCAATGGTGCCCCTACCAATTATTTTGAGTTTCCCACTATTTCCGAAAGGTACGGTGCCTTCTCTTAGATAGCTAATAGTGGTGAACTTGCTTACATCTCCGGTCATGTGCCTTGAACACCCATTATCTACTATCTGTTAGTGAGAGCCCTAGAGCCAATCATATGATGATTACTTTTTAGACTCATTGTATCATATTCTTGTATATATATTTCTTATATATAAAGGCATTTCTTATGGTTATTGTACTTATGTGTATTGGTGCCAAATAACTTAGTATAATAACGTCCATGAGTAGAAGGCTTTTATCTATATCAATCGATTAGTTGAATCGATAGTGAGATGATATAGAGAACACTACTCTTAATTATTCCTAGTCAAGTATTAACATTCAAGGACAATGTTAATGCATAGAGACTAGCATGTAGGTCAACATGATGACTTGATCTCACAAGTCATGGATATGAGATATCAAGTTGACACATGGGTATACATTAGAGAATGTATACTGAATGGCCCGCCATGAGAAAGTATCATGGATCGTTATATGAGTGTCATATACTTTCTCATGTGACTATTAGTATGACTATTAGTCCTTAGACCTGAAGTCACCATAGTTCCCTATATAAGGAGTTATGTACTTTGGTTTCGTCAAACGTCACCCGTAACTGGGTGGACTATAAAGGCGATTACTGGGTATGTAACAAATTATGCGGAGGGTTGTGAGTGATGTAGATGGGATCTATCCCTCCTATATGACGGGAGAGATATCATAGTCTTGATAGAGTGAGATCACTAAGTGCATGGCCATGCCCAAATATGGCAATATGAGATATTGAGCTTATTTGATTATAGTGATTCTACTTTGTAACACCCCAAATTTGTCAATGTAAAATCATGACGATGTATGAAAATGGTTATAATGAAATGATATAAATTTCATGCAATCACATGCTATGAAATGTCATGAATGCATGAAATATTATATTCATGAAATATTATTATCATGAAATATTAGCATGAAATATTATATTCATGAAATATTATTATCATGAAATATTATCATGAAATAGTATATTCATGAAATATTATTATCATGAAATATTATCATGAAATATTAGATTCATGAAATATTATTAATATTATGAAATTTCATGATGGGCTTGGCTTAATGGGCTTTGATATGGGTTAGTGCAAATTGTGATAAAAAGAAGAGCTAGAAAGGAGGAAGCAAGGATTGAACCTTGAACCTCCTAGTTGCACTCACCATGTCATAACCAATGAACCAAGCAATATTTCATGTCGAAGGAGTAAGGAACATGCTTGTTAAGTGTGTAAGAGTGAAGAGACATGTCTTTTCATGAGAGAAGTATAAATAAGGGAAGTTGAAATAACTTCCTTTTCTTCTCTTCTTCTTTCTCACTTCTCCCCACCGAAACCTCCTTCATCCTCTTCTTTTTTTTACCATTTTCGAAAACATCATCTTAGGGTTCTAACCCTAGGGTAATTGCAAGAGGGAGAGTCCAAGTGCCATTGCCCTCTACCAAGACCAAGGAGTCCTAGAGGAAATTTGGAAAAAAAAAGGGTTTTCACATACCCTTCAAGTGTAGGGTACCCTACGATTTAAAGAAGGTTAAATTCCAGCGCTAGGATGTAAGTATCCTCTCGCCTGCAGTGTAATCGCTTTCGGTTGATTGTATGTTTTTCTTGTGGTTGCTTTTGGAAAATGGGAGTTCCTCCCTTGTGACCATTCGGCCACCACCATGGAATAAGGTTTGGTTGCTTCTTGATGCATGAGGATATCCCTAGGAACTTAGGGTATGGATGTATGTTGTTTTCCAAATTTTTGAGAAGGCAAAAATTAGGGTTTGGTACCCTACAAGTTTCGGCCACCTATGGGTGGAGGTCCAAGAGAAGTTTTTTTTGATCAAATCTTGATACATGCTAGTGCCCTAGGGACTATATACCCATATCTGTTGTTTCCAAATTTTTGAGAGAACAAAAATTAGAGTTTGGTACCCTACAAGGTTTCGGCCAAGAGGAGGAACACTAAGAGCTTTTGGGTTGCTTGCTATTCTATTATGTTCCCATGATTAGTAGTATAAATAAAGTGGTCGTGCAAATGTTTGTGTGAAGATTAGATGTCAAAAACTTAGCCTACCCTACTCTACAATGTTTCGGCCAACCCTAGGGGAATTAGGGTTTAAGGTTGTATGATTTTCCTTATGATATATCCATGCTTAATGGTATAAGTGAAGTGTTTGTAAGAATGCTTGAATGAATGCTTGATGGGAAAACCAAACTCCTTACTTGTAACTTTCGGCCAACCCTAGTTCTAGGGTTGGGAAGTACTTAATGAAATCACGAAGCATGCTACTAATTATGTGATATGTGTATAATGTATGTGACCTAACTTGTTAGGTATAAAAGCATGCCTTATAGCCCATGGGGCACCCTGATGATATGAACATGATGTGTTTGATGATATGCTTAAAAAGGGATACTCTATTGAAATTGGGATCAAGAGCACCCGAATGTGTGGTGTGTCCCTAGGGGATCAAGAGCACCCTTGATGTGTGGTGTGTCCCTTAAAGATGTGATTAAGAGTACCTTTAGGCATATATATATATGAGTAATTGCATGATAAATTACTTTACTTTGAAAGTTGTGTACCCGACTCGGAAGGGGGTCGTTAAACAAATCCAATGTGCATGTTAACTGAAGGTCATGACATTGGTAGGACGGAAGGGTCCTGCTCTAATTTGATTGGTGGCTCGCTACCCCAATTTATTAGGGAACGCGCTTGATGTGGTACTACAACTGGGCCCTAGATGATGATATGATATTTTAAAGTATTTACCTTTATGGAACTCTTTGAAAAACATGTTCTCATTATGTGATGATCTTGTTCTGTAAAGCATTTAGAAATGTTTGATATGATGCTTATGATTCTATCTTGATATGATCTTGTGCTGTAAAGCACTTAGAAATATGTGATGTGATGCTTATGATGCTTATAGTTCTGTCTGGATTACTGAGTACATGATATGATGTATCGATATGGTTTTGCGAGTAGGCCCGGATTCTTACTAAGCATGTTTTGCTTACTAGTTTCATGTTGTTTTCTTATGCTGCAGATAGCGGTAAGAAATACTTGAACTAAAGGAAGAGGCAGAGGGAAAGCTAGAGGATGTGTGTGGTGATGGCTCGGGAAAGGATGAAAGATTTTTATCTACCTTATTTTGCCTAGAATCTAATCTGCTTCCAATAAAAGATTGAAATTGTATTACTATACTCTGAATGTGTGATGATTATGACTACTCTACCATTGATTAAGTTAGAGATATGGAACCTATGTCATGTTAGATAATACTATTATTAATGTCTAATTCTTGTAGTATGCATGCTAAGTAAAATGTCAGATATTTACTATTTTCTGTTGCTTATGAATGCTTCTTTTGCATGTATCTAAGATTAGATAACTCTTGCTATGTTCTTACTTGAGATTCCATGCTATAGTGTGTTAAATGATCTTCCTATTAGGTTGTAAATGCATGTAGATATAAAAGAAATGAGAAAACCTTGCTTGGTAAATTAGTCTTTAATAATGCCTGCTTACTACACTTCTTGTAGTATAATTGATTTCCACTGGTTATACATGCTTAGCATAATGAATGATATGAATGTATGGATCCGTAACCCCGCCTTTAGGGTAGATATAAGGGCGGGCGTTACATACTTGGAGTTCAAGACACATAGATTGATTTGAGGATGACACGGTCTATGCCTCATGAAAGATCAATCTAGATATCGAGGATAGAAGGACGTTGTTACATATTGTGATGGTCACAATTATTAGTCACAATGGTGATGTTGGATCTTGACATTCTTGTAACTTGGGTAGCAATGATGTGTTGCTAGATACCTCTCATTGCTTATGTCCTTAAATAGGTTTAAGGGCATTGCCAACGATACAAGAACCTATAGGGTCACACACATAGAGGAATAGATGGAGAATAAGTCCATATGATGGACCGAGAGTAATGAAGTCAAAGTTTGACTTTGGCTAAATATGGAAAGTCCATAAAAGGCAAGTTTGACTTGACTCAAATTAGTCAACTTGAGTTGGACTCGAGTTTGATCCAAGTGTTGGATGAATCTAATCATGGGAGAATAATGAAGTCAAAGTTTGACTTTGGCTAAATTTGGAAAGTCCATAAAAGGCAAGTTTGACTTGACTCAAATTAGACAACTTGAGTTAGACTCGAGTTTGATCCAAGTGTTGGATGAATCTAATCATGGGATAATAATGAAGTCAAAGTTTGACTTTGGCTAAATATGGAATGTCCATAAAAGGCAAGTTTGACTTGACTCAAATTAGACAACTTGAGTTGGACTCGAGTTTGATCCAAGTGTTGGATGAATCTAATCATGGGAGAATAATGAAGTCAAAGTTTGACTTTGGCTAAATATGGAAAGTACATAAGAGGCAAGTTTGACTTGACTCAAGCCACATCACCTTGACTTGACCAAGTGATGACTTGGCATCATCATCAAGGCTAAGTAACCTCCCCAATTTGAATTTTGAATTCAAATGAGGGGTTACCTAAGATGGTGGCCGGCCACTTAATGGTCAAGAATGGGCATTAAGTGGCCTACCACTTATACACACAACATGAGGTTTTTGTGTGTGATTGATTTTTCTCCCAACTTAGTTTTTGGTTTTTGCTCTCCCTCTCCTCTCTTGTGGCCGAGACCCCAAGCAAGTGCTAGCACACTTTTGGGCTCTCCTCTCCACTCTCTTGCTTGTATGGATACTTCTAGAGGGTTGCTACTTTGCATTCTTGAGATCCGACACCAACGAGGAGCGAGCGGGAATTGGCGGGCACGCATCGAAGGTAGTTTTTCTCTTCTTCTAATAGATCTAGGTTGTAGATCGGTTTTGAAGCATGTAAACGAGCACTCGTAAATTTTTGAAATGGTTTTCTTCGCTCGGATCCTTTCTATTGGGACTTTTCGGCGTTTTCGCGACGTGAAAAAGCGGTTTTCGCGGCCCGAAAAACCTACAGTGTATCAGAACACGAGCGAAGCTTGTGCTCGTTTTTGGTTTTATATTTTTGTATTAGATACAAAATTTAGATAATTTTATGCTTCTGTAATTTTTCTAAATTTTAGGATTTTTGAGTATTTTTCCTCGTAGAGGCAAAGCGACGAGTGCGAAGCACTTGTAGACTTTGCCACCGAGAAAAACTTCTCCGAAACGGCAAGTTTCGCCCAAATGGATTTTGGGACAGCGGGTAAAGGCACTGTATAATCGCAAGAAGACACTCGTGAAGGTTATA
>JAGFNQ010000614.1:0-49218 GCA_024364735.1 Boesenbergia rotunda | reverse complement strand
TGGTCACAATTATTAGTCACAATGGTGATGTTGGATCTCGACATTCTTGTAACTTGGGTAGCAATGATGTGTTGCTAGATACCTCTCATTGCTTATGTCTTTAAATAGGTTTAAGGGCATTGCCAACGTTACAAGAACCTATAGGGTCACACACATAGAGCAATAGATGGAGAATAAGTCCATATGATGGACCGAGAGTAATGAAGTCAAAGTTTGACTTTGGCTAAATATGGAAAGTCCATAAAAGGCAAGTTTGACTTGACTCAAATTAGACAACTTGAGTTGGACTCGAGTTTGATCCAAGTGTTGGATGAATCTAATCATGGGAGAATAATGAAGTCAAAGTTTGACTTTGGCTAAATATGGAAAGTCCATAAAAGGCAAGTTTGACTTGACTCAAATTAGACAACTTGAGTTGGACTCGAGTTTGATCCAAGTGTTGGATGAATCTAATCATGGGAGAATAATGAAGTCAAAGTTTGACTTTGGCTAAATATGGAAAGTCCATAAGAGGCAAGTTTGACTTGACTCAAGCCACATCACCTTGACTTGACCAAGTGATGACTTGGCATCATTATCAAGACTAAGTAACCTCCCCATTTTAATTTTGAATTCAAATGAGGGGTTACCTAAGATGGTGGCCGGCCACTTATACACACAATATGAGGTTTTTGTGTGTGATTGATTTTTCTCCCAACTTAGTTTTTGGTTTTTGCTCTCCCTCTCCTCTCTTGTGGCCGAGACCCTAAGCAAGTGCTAGCACACTTTTGGGCTCTCCTCTCCACTCTCTTGTTTGTGTGGATACTTCTAGAGGGTTGCTACTTTGCATCCTTGAGATCCGACACCAACCGAGGAGCGAGCGGGAATTGCGGGGCACGCATCGAAGGTAGTTTTTCTCTTCTCTAATAGATCTAGGTTGTAGATCGGTTTTGAAGCATGTAAACGAGCACTCGTAAATTTTTGAAATGGTTTTCTTCACTCGGATCCTTTCTATTGGGGCTTTCGGGGTTTCCGCGACGCGAAAAAGCGGTTTTCGCGGCCCGAAAAACCCTACAGTGGTATCAAAGCCACGAGCGAAGCTTGTGCTCGTTTTGGTTTTTATTTTTTTTGCATTAGATACAAAATTTAGATAATTTTATGCTTCTTTAATTTTTCTAAATTTTAGGATTTTTGAATATTTTTCCTTGTAGAGGCAAAGCGACGAGTGCGAAGCACTTGTAGACTTTGCCACCGAGAAGAACTTCTCCGAAACGGCAAGTTTTGCCCAAATGGATTTTGGGACAGCGGGTAAAGGCACTGTATAATCGCAAGAAGACACTCGTGAAGGTTATTTCATGAGTAGGGGTGCTGCCCCTAACCCCGCAAGGGGCCTTGTCTCGCGATTACTCCCGAAACCCGCTTACCGGGACCGCCGCGGAGTTGTGACTCGAAAAATTCTAAAAATCAGTAGAAAAAATTATATAAAATCTGTAAAATTACATAATTTTGAATTATGTACAGTAGTGTGATGGTCATGGCCCAAAACCTAATTTTTTAATAAGATTAAAATTGTGTTGTAATTCATAATACGGCTTGCGCGCCGTTTTTGTACATGTGCGTGTTGTATTGTGTTTGCGACCTGCGTGTCGGCTTTTAATATTTTCTGTTGTATTTCATATTTAGACTCGAATGTAACTCGAGTATAAAAATTTGTAATGTACAAAAGTGAAGACGACGGAAATTTCGGAGAAAAGGATGAATTGCTGGATTCATTTGATTTTGAATCATATGAGACATGCGAGTCATGCCTTTTAGGCAAGATGACTAAGACTCTCTTTAGTGGACATAGCGAGAGGGCAACAGATTTGTTAGGACTCATACATTCTGATGTATGTGGCCCTTTCAATGTTGCTGCTCGAGGTGGTTATAGATACTTCATCACATTTACTGATGATTTCAGTAGATATGGTTATGTGTATTTGATGACACATAAGTCTGAGTCCTTTGAAAAGTTCAAAGAATTCAGAAATGAAGTACAAAACCAACTCGACAAGAGTATTAAAATACTTCGATCAGATCGAGGTGGAGAATACTTGAGCCATGAGTTTCGTGACTATTTAGCTGAGTGTGGGATTCTATCTCAACTCACTCCTCCTGGGACACCACAGTGGAATGGTGTATCCGAAAGGAGGAATCGTACCTTATTAGATATGGTACGATCTATGATGAGTCACGCAGATCTTCCTATATCCTTTTGGGGATATGCTCTAGACACGGCAGCGTTCACACTTAACCGTGTTCCATCAAAGACGGTCATGAAGACACCATATACGATATGGACTGGGAGGAGTCCCAAGATGTCTTTCATGAGAGTTTGGGGTTGTGAGGCTTACGTTAGACGTCAAGTCTCAGACAAACTAGGACCCAAGTCCGATAAGTGCTATTTCGTGGGATATCCCAAGGAAACTAAGGGATATTACTTCTACATTCCCAGTCAGCACAAAGTGTTTGTTGCTAAGACTGGGGTCTTTCTAGAAAGGGACTTTGTTTCTAGAAAGACTAGTGGGAGTTCGTTTGATCTTGAAGAAGTTCAAGACAACGACCATAGTACTGAGCCCTTGATGGATACTGAACAGGAACCACAAGAAGTTGTGGATGAGATTGTTACACAAGAAGTTGTGGAACAACAACCTGTTAAGGTAGACCTACCTCTTCGCAGGTCTGATAGGGTACGTCGTCAGCCTGAGAGATATTCATTTCTCTTGCCTGACCATGATGACGTTATGATCATTGAGAATGAGCCTACCACCTATCAGGAAGATGTGATGAGCCCAGATTCTGAGTCATGGCTGGAAGCCATGAGATCCGAAATGGAATCCATGTACACTAACCAAGTTTGGACCTTGGTTGATCCACCTGAAGGGGTCAAACCCATTGGGTGTAAGTGGGTCTTTAAGAGAAAGCCTAACATGGATGGACTTACTCATACCTATAAGGGTAGACTGGTAGCTAAAGGTTTCAAGCAAATTCATGGTATTGACTATGATGAAACTTTTTCTCCAGTAGCGATGTTTAAGTCCATTCGGATCATGCTTGCTATTGCAGCCTACCACGATTATGAGATCTGGCAAATGGATGTCAAGACAGCGTTTCTGAATGGAAACCTCCTCGAGGATGTGTACATGACACAGCCTGAGGGTTTTGTAGATCCACAGTATACTGGCAGAGTATGCAAGCTGCATAGGGCCATTTATGGTCTAAAGCAAGCTTCTCGGAGCTGGAATCTTCGATTCGATGATGCGATCAAACAGTTTGGTTTCATCAAGAACGAAGATGAACCTTGTGTCTACAAGATGGTTAGTGGGAGCACAGTAATCTTCCTAGTCTTGTATGTGGATGACATACTACTCATTGGGAACAACATCCCTTCGCTATAGTCTGTGAAGACTTGGTTGGGGACTTGTTTCGCAATGAAGGACTTAGGTGAAGCAGCCTGCATTCTAGGCATTAAGATCTATAGAGATAGATCTAAGAGATTGCTTGGCCTAAGTCAGAGTACATACATCGATACGGTATTACACCGTTTTGCCATGTAGAATTCCAAGAAGGGAAATCTGCCAATGTCACATGGCGTGAGTCTTTCGAAGACTCAAGGTCCCTCTTCTAGAGAGGAGAGAGACCGCATGAGCAAGATCCCTTATGCCTCAGCCATAGGATCTATCATGTATGCCATGTTATGTACTCGTCCTGATGTCTCGTATGCTTTGAGCATGACAAGCAGATACCAGTCAGATCCAGGTGAACGTCACTGGATAGCAGTCAAGAATATTCTTAAGTACTTGAGAAGGACTAAAGAATATTTTTTGATATTTGGAGGCGATGAGCATCTAGTTGTAAAGGGTTACACTGATGCCAGCTTCCAAACCGACCAGGATGATTACAGATCGCAGTCAGGGTTCGTGTTTTGCTTGAATGGCGGAGCTGTGAGCTGGAAGAGTTCGAAGCAGGACACAGTTGTAGATTCTACAACAGAAGCTGAGTATATTGCTGCATCAGAGGCAGCAAAGGAGGCAGTTTGGATCCGCAAGTTCATCACTGAGCTTGGGGTGGTTCCTAGCATATCTGATCCCGTAGAGCTCTATTGTGACAACAATGGAGCTATTGCGCAGGCTAAGGAACCTCGCTCACACCAGCGGACCAAACACATACTACGGCGATTCCATCTCATTCGAGAGATCATCGATCGAGGAGATGTGAAGATTTGCAGAGTACTCACAGAGGCTAACGTCGCAGATCCCTTGACCAAGGCTTTGGCACAGATGAAGCATGATGGTCACACTAGGTCATTGGGTATTAGATACTACAGCGATTGGCACTAGTGCTAGTGGGAGATTGTTAGTGAGAGCCCTAGAGCCAATCATATGATGATTACTTTTTGGACTCATTGTATCATATTCTTGTATATATATTTCTTATATATAAAGGCATTTCTTATGGTTATTGTACTTATGTGTATTAGTGCCAAATAACTTAGTATAATAACGTCCTTGAGTAGAAGGTTCTTATCTATATCAATCGATTAGTTGAATCGATAGTGAGATGATATAGAGAACACTACTCTTAATTATTCCTAGTCAAGTATTAACATTCAAGGACAATGTTAATACATAGAGACTAGCATGTAGGTCAACATGATGACTTGATCTCACAAGTCATGGATATGAGATATCAAGTTGACACATGGGTATACATTAGAGAATGTATACTGAATGACCCACCATGAGAAAGTATCATGGATCGTTATATGAGTGTCATATACTTTCTCATGTGACTATTAGTATGACTATTAGTCCTTAGACCTGAAGTCACCATAGTTCCCTACATAAGGAGTTATGTACTTTGGTTTCGTCAAACGTCACCCGTAACTGGGTGGACTATAAAGGCGATTACTGGGTATGTAACAAATTATGCGGAGGGATGTGAGTGATGTAGATGGGATCTATCCCTCCTATATGACGGGAGAGATATCATAGTCTTGATAGAGTGAGATCACTAAGTGCATGGCCATGCCCAAATAAAGCAATATGAGATATTGAGCTTATTTGATTATAGTGAGTCTACTTGAAGTTCAAGACACATAGATTGATTTGAGGATGACACGGTCTATGCCTCATGAAAGATCAATCTAGATATCGAGGATAGAAGGACGTTGTCACATATTGTGATGGTCACAATTATTAGTCACAATGGTGATGTTGGATCTCGACATTCTTGTAACTTGGGTAGCAATGATGTGTTGCTAGATACCTCTCATTGCTTATGTCCTTAAATAGGTTTAAGGGCATTGCCAACGTTACAAGAACCTATAGGGTCACACACATAGAGCAATAGATGGAGAATAAGTCCATATGATGGACCGAGAGTAATGAAGTCAAAGTTTGACTTTGGCTAAATATGGAAAGTCCATAAAAGGCAAGTTTGACTTGACTCAAATTAGACAACTTGAGTTGGACTCGAGTTTGATCCAAGTGTTGGATGAATCTAATCATGGGAGAATAATGAAGTCAAAGTTTGACTTTGGCTAAATATGAAAAGTCCATAAAAGGCAAGTTTGACTTGACTCAAATTAGACAACTTGAGTTGGACTCGAGTTTGATCCAAGTGTTGGATGAATCTAATCATGGGAGAATAATGAAGTCAAAGTTTGACTTTGGCTAAATATGGAAAGTCCATAAGAGGCAAGTTTGACTTGACTCAAGCCACATCACCTTGACTTGACCAAGTGATGACTTGGCATCATCATCAAGGCTAAGTAACCTCCCCATTTGAATTTTGAATTCAAATGAGGGGTTACCTAAGATGGTGGTCGGCCACTTAATGGCCAATAATGGCCATTAAGTGGCCTGCCACTTATACACACAATATGAGGTTTTTGTGTGTGATTGATTTTTCTCCCAACTTAGTTTTTGGTTTTTGCTCTCCCTCTCCTCTCTTGTGGCCGAGACCCCAAGCAAGTGCTAGCACACTTTTGGGCTCTCCTCTCCACTCTCTTGCTTGTGTGGATACTTCTAGAGGGTTGCTACTTTGCATCCTTGAGATCCGACACCAACCGAGGAGCGAGCGGGAATTGCGGGGCACGCATCGAAGGTAGTTTTTCTCTTCTCTAATAGATCTAGGTTGTAGATCGGTTTTGAAGCATGTAAACGAGCACTCGTAAATTTTTGAAATGATTTTCTTCGCTCGGATCCTTTCTATTGGGACTTTCGGGGTTTCCGCGACGCGAAAAAGCGGTTTTCGCGGCCCGAAAAACCCTACACTATGCCCACGCCTCAGGGACTTCTGAGGGGTCCGCCAGGGGGTGTGGTCCTCTGATGAGGTGGGGTTACAGGCATGGGCTTGACTTCTTGCCGTCGAATAGCTTGTGCTTCTTCTACATCGACATATTTAGTAGTCTTACCCAAGAGGCTTTCAAAGTCTTTCGGGGGCTTCCGGATCAGTGACCTGAAGAACTCCCCCTCCTGTAGGCCTTGGGCAAAGGCACTGATCAGTACTTCCGAAGTGGCGGTGGGTACGTCCAATGCAACTTGATTAAATCTCTGATGTAAGCTCGCAAGGACTGCTTGGGGTTCTGCTTCAAGGCGAAAAGGTTCAAATTGGGCTTATGGTACTACTCGCAAAGTGTTGGAGGAACAACCTTTTGAAATCAGCAAACTTCTTCACAAACCCCTCCAGGAGTCTGTCAAACCAACGCTGAGCTGGCCCTGCCAAGGTAGTCAGGAAGCCTCGGCACTTAATACTATATGAGTATTGATGCAATAATGCCGCATTCTCAAACTTCATCAAGTGTTCTTCCGGGTCTGTCGTTCCTCCATATTCAGGGATGGATAACAGCCGAAAGTGCTTGAGAACTGGCTCTTGTAGGACCTGGCTAGAGAAGGGGAACTCGGTGTGATCGACCGGGGCCTGGCTGATGGGGGCCTTCCCTTTATTGGCTCTAGCTTGGCTGGAAGAAACTTCTTGAGGATCAGACTGTCCTGCACCTTCCGCTGGGCCGAATAATGCTCAGGGAAAGTGAGGGCTGTCACCCGGGCGAACTCCTCCTTCTGTGCCAACGCGAGCTGTTGGCTAGGTTGGGCCTTCCTGCATCTAGCGAGCGATTATCTTCTGCTCGGCTGCTAACTTTTGAGCCTTGGCTGCTACCAGCAAATCAAGGTCTTCTTGTGAAAGAGTAACGGTCACCCTGTTGGAGTCACTCATCTTCAATTTTCGATCAGGCTGAGATTTCCACAGACGGCGCCAAATTTGATCCTGTCGACAAGTGAAGATTAGTTCTCTCTCGGTTGACTCGGTATGACCAAGATGACCCGGTCTGCTGTAGCGCGGGAGTCGGGGTCGGGCTCAACTACGGATGAGATCTCAATCACTGGGGTCGGACCAAAACAGAGAACACATAGGGGAGTTGAGGTTGCAAAATGGCAGCATCCCCTTCTTGAAGCCCCATGGGGGGTTCATATAGGAGGGAGAAGGCCCCCTGTCTTATCAGAACTATCTCGTCTCATTAAGAGCTGATCAGTTGGCAGACTGAGCTAATGACAGCTTTAGTTGCCATGTGAGGCTGTCACAGCCGCCTGATAATCTGTTCAAACTGCCCCCTCTGATCCTCATTAATGTTTGGCGGCTCTGTCAGACAATGATTATGTCAGAGATTTGACAGATACTTACTATTGAGGTGACTCCTTAATTGCTAGAACTCATCTGGTCGGCTCACATCGACCCACAATATGGGTTTGTCGGGCAAGCCTAGTTTCTCAGTCATCTCTGTTCTTGGAGCGGTTTCGAGGTGCCCAACCCAGAGTGGCCGACCCCGGGTGCTTGACCCTGGATAACCGACCTCGGGTAGCCGACCGACCCCAAGTGTTTGACCTTGGGTGACCGACCCCGGGTGGCCGACCTCGGGTAGCCGACTGACCCCGAGTGGCCGACCCGACCCCGAGTGACTGACCTCGGGGGCCTGACCCCGGATGAAGGACCTCGGGTAGCCGACCGATCCTGAGTTGCCGACTCGACCCCGAGTGACTGACCTCGGAGGCCTGACCCCGGATGACCGACCTCGGGTAGCCGACCGACCCCGAGTGACTGACCTCGGGGGCCTGACCCCGGATGACCAACCTTGGGTAGCCGACCGACCCCGAGTGGCCGACTCGACCCCGAGTGTCCACCCTTGGGTGACCGACCCCGGGTGGCCGACCCGATCCCAAGTGACTGACCTCAGGGGCCTGACCCCGAGTGACTAAGGCCAAACCAGGGCTTTACTTATCTCGACTTAGACTCCTCATGCCCTGATTCATATCCGACTCATTAGACCGGGGTTAGCCTGGCTTAACTGTTGGGATCTCCCGGCATCAAAATACAAAAACGCAGTGGAAACAAGATCCCTTGAGCGATCCATGCGAAAGAAAAACTCGTACAAAGTTGATCTACATCTACTTCTAAAGAAGATATACCTTTGGAGTGTGCCCTTTCGCTTATCCCGCTCGTCCAAGATGCGCTGGATCTCTTGCACATTCAAGTGTCCGTGCCTCTATTCGTATCCACACGGACACGATCTCTCAACTTCGGGAAGAACTACCTTAGTTGTGCTAGCAACTTGAGGTAGTTCACAAGACCACCAAGAACCCAAAAGAGGGTTTCGGCCAAGAGGAGGAGGAGGAAGAAGAGAGGAAGGGAAGAAAGGAAAACTCTCACTCTTTCAAAATAACTAGACTCTCTTTTATACTCATCCCATGAATATGAAGAGTCTTTTGTCTCTTTGATTTCCCTTCATTAAATCCAATAAAGAGCACATCTTTTCATGTGACTCTTCACCTTCTCTTCATCCAATGAAGAGAGACTTTTCTCTTTCCTTCATTAAACACTTTAATGAATTTCCCCATGCAATTCCGACCGGGCCTCTCGGGCTTCCGACCAGGTCTCCCGACCAAGTCTGCCGAGCAAGTCACCGAGCTCCCGACCCAGTCTGCCGAGCGCCGAGCTCCCGACCTAGTCGGCCGAGCGTCGACCCAGTCAGCTGAGCGCCGAGCACCCGACCAAGACCCTGAGCTCCCGACCCAAGCTCCTGTAACGCCCGCTTTTTTTTTTCCATAAAAGCGGCGTTACGTTAACATACCTAGGGCATGTAGACATCATAACGCAGCGGAAACCTTTAACTTACTCCTACATGCACTTACTACCATTTCTAGCATCATAACATAGGAACTTAGCATAGTAACCTTATACTTAGCATCATATCATACTTAGCATCATGTCATTCGTAGCATCATGTCATACTTAGCATCATGTCATAGAGTCATACTCAATCACATAATAATAAAGGTAAAGTTTTATCATAAAACGAGCAACCATATCGCTTCTTGGCCAAGTCACTATCACACACATTCTTTGATACCCGCCTGCTACTTCCTTACTATCCCTTTGCATGATCTGCGGTATAAGAAAACAAGACTATAAGCACACAGGCTTAGTAAGACTCTTTCCTACTCACGAAAACCATTCATCATTCAATCATGAGCATATAAGACATTAGCATACTTAGTGCTTTACTTAGAACATAAGCCTTTTCATCACTTAGCACACCTTCGTCATGATATAAGCATAACTTCATCACATTCATAGCATGGCATAAACATATCCATAAGAACATTCATGGCATGACACGATACTTGGCATAGACATAAACATCGTAAACATTCATAGCATGACATAGTGCTTGGCGTAAACATAGACATAATACACATAATCTCATAAACATTCTTAGCATGGCATGAACCTAAATAAAATCATGGCGTCCTAACTCAGCTTAACATAATTGAATCATGGCATCATGAATTATTATGGACATAATTAAAATCATGGCATTCTAACTTAGCATAAATATAATTAAATCATGGCATCCTAAACTAGCATGAACATAAATAAATCATGGCATTCTAACTTAACATAAAACTAGTTAAATCATGGCATCCTAACTAGCATGTACATAAATAAAGCATGGCATCCTAAACTAGCATGAACATAAGTAAATCATGGCATTCTAGACTAGCATGAACACAATCAAATCATGGCATCCTAAACTAGCATGAACATAAGTAAATCATGGCATACTAGACTAGCATGAACACAATCAAATCATGGCATCATATATTAACACGAAACATAAACAAAATCATTTGCATAAACATACCTTGCATAAACTTACTTTGCGTAATATTCTCATCATAAATATAATGCATAACATGGATGGATGCATGTGGCAATTACATATATATATATATATATATATATATATAGATGCTTAATCTTTAAAAACATGCTTTTAAAATATCATAACATTCATTGGGCCCTGGCTTGTACCACATTCATTCATCATATGCGCGCATCCCTAAGTAAATACGAGGTAGCTAATCTCGACCTACTAGGGTAAGGACAGCTTCATCGGTAGTCCTGAACCGTAAGGACAGCATCATCGGTAGTCCCGAACCGTGGACAGCATCATCGGTAGTCCAGAACCGTGGACCTTACTTAGGTCCGGTACAAGCCCATAAAATAAAATATAATGCTTTCACATGCTTTCCATTCATCATCATTCATTCATCATACTTGTCATTCATCATCATTCATTCATCATACTTGTCATTCATCATCATTCATTCATCATACTTAACATCATCGTGATGCTCTAAAGGCATGTACTCTAACCTCATTCATAAGACATGGCATACTTACATCTTATTCATAAAACATGACATATCCTTCATAAACATGGCATATCATTCATACACATGGCATATCCTTCATAAACATGGCATATCATTCATAAACATGGCATATCAACTAAGGGTTTAGTTAACATAGAATTTCTTCCATCTTACTAAGCATCTTTGGAGATTTAACCCAACCCTAGCCCTAGGTTATGTCCTTGGCCGAAAGTCCCCAAGGAACCCTAGTTCCATGAAACTTCACATGACCTCCCAACTAACATCCCATACATACATACTAGGCCATAGGGAACATTTAATCCCATACTTAAAGCCAACCCTAATCCTTTGACCCAACTCTTGCTCTTGGTCGAAACTTCAAGGCCATGGGGGCATGGAAAAATTTCCAATAAAACCCCAAACCAATTGCTTAACCACCAACCCTACCTTACCATAGGGCCATTGGGACCCTTACTTGAAATAAGCCCTAACTTCCCACCCTATTAGGGTTCTTGCCCGAAACCTATAAGGTCTCTAGGCCATGTGAAACATTCACATAAACACCCTCCATCTCTCTTATATCATGATAAAACATAAAACATATGCTTGAGGTCTTAAACCCAACCCTACACATGGGTCCTTCATGTTGGCCGAAACCCTAGGGTATCCTAGGGTACCCCAAAAATTCCCAAAAATTATACTTAACCTCTAAACATCATAAGGGAACATTAAATAACATTATACAGATTTTTAGCATCATTATGGACCCTAAAACATGGTGGCCGAAACCCATAGGGTTTCTAGGGTGTTGATTCTATTCCTTTCATGTTGGCCGAAACCTTAAGGTGTCTTAGGGCACTCCAAAAATTCCTAAAAATTATACTTAACCTCTAAACATCATCAGGGAACATTAAATAGCATTATACAGATTTTTAGCATATTTATAGACCTAAAAATCATGGTGGCCGAAACCCTTAAGCATGAGGGTCTTGGTTTTCTTTCCTTTCAACATCAAATTCGAAAACCAACCACTATATCATACTAAAAATCATAAAAATCATAGGGAACTATTATACCACAGGTGAGGGAGTCTTACCTTGAGATTTCTTGATTTTTAGACCTTAAAAGAGAAAGAACTTGTAGAACTCTTGACCCTTGATCCCTCCTTGCCCTTGTACTCTTGTGAAGACTTTAGATCTAGGAGATGGAACCTTGGTGGAAACTTTTCCAAGAGGAAAACCTCTTCTTGGTGCTCGGCAAGAATGAGGGGAGGGAGAGAGGAGGAAATGCAATTGAAAGAAGAGAGAATGAAACTCCCAAACCCCCCTATTTATCATCCATTAAAGAGGTAAATGAAGAGTCTCTCCATGACTCTTCATCTTCTCTTAATCTTAACTTATATCCACTTCATTTCTTCATAGAAATCCCTTGCTAGGTGAGTTGGTTAAGACTTACATGGTTGTACAAGAGGTCCAAGGTTCAATCCTTGGCTCATGCACCTTTATTTTTATTTTATTTTTATTTCATTTATTTTATTATTTTTATTTCTTAAATTCCAAAAATCCCCCTAAAATCACCCATAATTATGCCAATATTCCTAAATAAAATTCTTTTATATTTATATTAATTTTACCTAATTTATATTAATTTTACCTAATTAATACCCATTTTTTGGAGCCCATTTAAGCTCATTGGTACTTAGTTTTCTCAATTTAAATGAGAAAACATGGATTTTCTAGGCCTAAGTTCTCCTTAATATTTCTAGGTCCCTTGGAAAATTATTTAAACATGCTTAATATTTTAAGAAAATATTAAGAGAATTTTCCGGGTCGTTACACCCGAACTAGTCTCCCGAGTTCCCAACTCGAGCTCTCGATCAGATCTCCTGATCAGGTCTCCTGAGTTCCCAACTCGGGCTCCCGATCAGATTTCCCGATCAGATCTCCCGATCAGATCTCCCGAGTTCCCAACTCGGGCTCCCGATCAGACTTCCCGAGTTCCCAACTCGGGCTCCCACTCAGATTTCCTGAAGCATCATGTCCTTAGTGTGTGACCCAATAGGTTCTCGTGACGTTGGCAATGCGCCTAAACACCTTAGACATATAAGCAACGAGCGACATCTTGCAATGCATCATTGCTACCCAAGTAACAAGAAAAGTTGAGATCCGACTAAACCTCCGTGACTATGATAATGTATGACCTTGTTCTTCTATCCTTGATATCTAGATTGACTAATGAGGCATAAACCGTGTCATCCTCGATCAATATATGTGTTTTTTGATCCCCGAGTAGACTCACTCAAACAAATGAAATCAATATCTCATATTGACTCATTTAAGCATGGTCATGCATTTTAGTAGTCATACTCGATCAAGGGGCCCACAGATATCACTCCCGTCATATGGGAGGGATAGATCTCATCTACATCACTCACATCCCTCCGCATAATTCATTACATACCCAATGATCGCCTTTATAGTCCACCCTGTTACGGGTGACGTTTGACGATACCAAAGTATATAACTCCTTATGTAGGAAACCGTAGTGACTTCAGGTCTAAGGACTATTCATACTAATAGTCACATGAGAAAGTTTATGATACTCATATGACAATCTATGAAACTTTCTCATGGCGGGTCAATTCAGTACACATTCTCTAATGTATACTCATGTGTCAACTTGATATCATATATCCATGACTTATGAGTTCAAATCATCAATTGACCTACATGCTACTCTCCATGTATTAAAATTGTCCCTGAATATTAATGCTTGACTAGAAATAATTTAATGTAGTGTTCTCTACATTATCTCATTATCGATTCAACCAATCGATATAATGTAGATAAGAACCTACAACACAAGGACATTATTATACTTAGTTATTTGGCATAAATACTAAAGTAAGTATAATAATCAAACATGCTTTTATTAATGATAGGATATGATACAAAAGTCCCTAGTCAATCATCACATAATTGGCTCTAGGGCTCCAACTAACATTAACCCCCTCTGACCCGGCCCTGATCCGACCGGACCCTTGGTCCCCTTTGAAAACTTACTCGCCCGGATCATCTCGTATTAATATACTTTCAATTGATTCAGTAAAATTTAAAATTAAATTATATTAATATCCATTTTTCTTTTCACATCGAAAATAATTTCAAAGTTTATTAATAATTTCAACTTCTTATTTTTCTAATTTTAAAAATTCAGAAAAATAGAATCATAAATCTTAAAAACATATATTCAAAAGATAAATCTTTAGCTACAAATCTTTTTTAAAAAATTCAAATCTTAATCCAATATTTAATTAAAAATCTAGACCCTTTACTAATCAACTCTCAATTGATTTGGTGAAACTCAAAATTAAATCACGTTAATTTTCTTTTTCTTTTAACGTCGAAAATAATTTCAAGGATTATTATTAATTTCAACTTCTTATCTTTCACATTCTAAAAATTCAGACAACAAAATCATAAAACTTAAAAACACAAATTCAAAAGAAAAATCTATAATTACAAATTTTAAAATGAAAATTTTAAATATTAATCGAAAATTAAAATTTTAAAAAATAATTTATCAAATTCAAAAAAAAATTCAAATTTTAATTTAAAATTATATTTTAAAATTTTCAAAATTAAAATTTTAAATTTTTACTAAATAAATTTTTATCTTAGGGTAAGGTAAAATTTACGTGTATTTGTCACGCCCCAAAACCAAAGGAGTCGCTGATCCAATATAAAATCAGACAACATCTCCCTTGTACGACGGATAATTTAAACACACATACAAAACACGCAGTATAATAATTGACCTCAGGCCTCAAACAGGTGATATAATAAAGGAAAATAAGTGCATCTTAGCAATAAAATTGTAAACTTACCTGAGCTGTCCTTGGGGCAGGCACGCAGCAAAATAACAACCATAAAATCCAGCAAAGGACTCAAAAATACAATACTGCATCAAATAAATCACGATACAAGTCCACCACATAAAACGAATACAAACCAAAGAATATACGGTAAAAGAAATAAAAATATACGCAGAACAACCCATCGCTGGAGTCATAAGGACCTGGGACTAGCAAAACTGGGCTCTCCCCTGGTGATCTATCAACCTGAAAATAAAAACATTATGACAGGTGATGAGTCCAAGTGGACTTTACATGTATAGAGAAAGATATGCATGACATAATAAATAGTTGAACAAGTTATACGAAAACAGCAGGATACAATCTCAATAGAAATATCAAAATATGCATAACTGAAAGTAATAAATGAATGTACATATCAAAAATCAGTCTATCGTGATCATAAAAAGGCTCATATCATACGAGAAGGTACAGGGTCATCAAACCAAACATATAGTATCTCCTGTATATGTGCATGTCAAACATAAACATATGCAACAAATAAGTGCAACAATCACAATCAAATGCACAATGCATCATATGCACATGATGCAATGACATGGTCACCCCTGATGTCAATCAAGCCACCGAGACATGCAATATGTATCGGTCGAGTAGGTAGGGGCTATGACATTGTACACACTCTGTCATCACTGCTCCTGAGAGACCGAGTGAACAGGATGCTGGCGGGGGACCACCCCTATCCCAAGTCATATGAGGGAGCGTCGCTCTCATCTCCTCTGGTCTATGGGAAGAGAATGGATCCCTGTCTGCTACCACGCTCTGGAACCACTACCCCTAAGCAGCCAAGCAGAGCAGTGTAGAACAACTGTACATACCTAATAGTATCCACTAACCCATGAGTGCCCGTGTGTACAGATAATGTATCGGACGATAGGCTCAACCACAAGAGAGTCATTGATCGTCGGCATACAACAATGCAGGGATGGTGCATGACTCTAACACATGCAACTCCTCCTAGTCATCATATATAACTCAACTTAACATGCATAAGTCGATCATATGTATAATAACCTAACCATTATACATCTAGATACACATGCAAATATAACTAAAAATCAATCCATGCAAATATCAAGTGACATGCCACAATAACTACGTACACATGCATACCTGTACACTATACAGAGTCAGCTATCAAATATAGAGACTATATAGATAGGAATTATATCATCTCAAAGATCAAGCAATAAGTATCAAGTAGGATAACAAACGATAACAGATTTAAAATTAATAAAACCTACTTCACAAATGTAAATAGTCATGCATAAAGGTAATATGGATCTAAAAGAACAAGCAAAAAACTCCCGCCTCAAAGTAGGAGTCTCTATCAAATGAGAACCTCCTGTCTAGAAGTCCGAAAGAAATCAGGGTCCTATATCAAAGGATATAGTTTAGCTATTATAACAACTGATACTAATCAAACTAAGTACTAAGTCGTATTAAGATTAACTCAACTATCATAATTAGGTTTAATCTCACGGAGCTAAATCCAAACCTAACGACTTCGAGAACCATTCTTGGAACCTATCCCAGACATCACATAAACTCAAGTGTCACACTACCACCAATTCAACCGAATCAAACTATGATTGGAGTAGAAACGAAGCTCCAACATAGACCACTCCCTAAACACAATCCAATCCACAACCTAATAGGTTAGAGCTTCAGTATTCTTAAACAGATCTATCATCAAGATTCCAACACATCAAAACCTTCCCATTACTAGCTCACAACCTAGGGAATGGATTCACAGAATCAATCACAAACTCATTCAACAATTGAAGAAAGAGATCCAAAATAGAATTCTCTCCAACACTGAAACCCAATCAGAGGGAAGCAAAACCAGTTTATAGCCACTGATCGAATAGCAACATAAACCTCCTTACCTCAATTGAAAGCTAGGAAACAACCATCCCTAATCAGATCCAAAGGTGCATATCCAGAAGTTCATCGAACCTAAATGAGAACTACAGAAGAACATCAAGAACAATCACCTAGATATGGCATAGGAACAAGAAATGATACTCTAAAATAATTCGAAACTCATGACAGATCTATAAAATCCATGAACACTATATCCTCCACACGTAAATCCTACTTCTCTCAATCCAAAGCCAACCAAACCACCACAGACTAAGATCATGATTTCATCAAAATAAGGCGAAATCGAATTCTAAAACAGATGTAATCAACAAGATTGAAACATCAACAAACTAAATCCAAACTTCAATTACAAACCCAAGATCTCCAAGTTCATAGTAAGTCAAGCACATCACATCCAAACTGATCCGGATCTCAGCCAACCACTGATCTAGGCATTCTATCTTCAAATTCATCTACTGATAGAATCCAATTCCTAAGCACTCACCTAGATGCTGCCAAAACTGTGCTTCCCTTCCCAATCCCAACCAAATAACTGAAATTGCTAGCCACAGCTTTCAAATAGAGTAGCGTACTGATCCAATCCAAGGTACCATCAAGCACAACACAAAACTAATGCAACCTTACCTGGATTGATGCCGACGAGAGCTACCCAACTCAGATCTAGCAAGAACAGAGCTCTCACTAATGTTGGCCATGAACAGGGACCCTCACGCAGACTGAGCCAATCCGATCCACCACCGCAAAGGAGGCTTTAGAAGGGATCTTCTTCAGAGAAACCACCCCAACCTCAGCTTCTACCTCCGGCGAGTTACACAGGTGCCCGCGGAAGGGAGGTAGCGTCTCTAGGTGGGGATAGGGCGTCGATCGATGGTGAAAGGGTAGAGAAGAGATCAGTGGCACTGATCCATGCTTGTGGTAGCAGGCGGTGGCTCGACGTCGGTTAGTGCTGCGTCGCGAGACATAGAGGGAAAAGGGGCGGCCGCCCACCCCGTGCCGGCAGCGTCAGCTTCGGATCAGGACTAGGGAAGCTGATCAGGGTGAGGTAGGGCATGGCACCGGCGAGCTCGTGAGAGAGACGAGAGAGGGATGTTCGGATGGGGTCGGGAGGAGAAGATGGCTTGGGGACCGACCAAATCGGGGAGAAGCAAGCGCCGAGGGGTGTTATATTATAAAGGGGAAGAAATTAATTAAACAAATGGAATTATAATTATAACATTTTCTTAAATAAATTTTGAATATTTGAAATAAATTTATTTCCTTTATCTGTAAATACCAAAACAATAGAAGGAAATTCTAAAACAATTTCTGAAAAATGCCGTAACATTGTATTATTTCTTAATTTAATCTTTAAAATTATTTTTCGTATTTTATAGTATTCGTGCATTATATTATACACACAATGTATGTGTGTGATCGCTAGTCATATTATTTAATTAAGAATCTTAACTCTTTACCAACAAACTTTCAATTAATTTGGTAAAATCCAAAATTAAGTTATGTTAATGTCTTTTGTTTCTTTTCACATCAAAAACAATTTTAAGCTTATTAGTAATTTCAATTTTTTCTTCAAATTTTAAAAATTTAGAAAATAAAATCATAAATATTAAAAATATAAATTTAAAAGATAAATTTATAATTACAAATATTAAAAAGAAAATTCAAATCTTAATCCAAAATTAAAATTTTATAAAATAATTTATTAAATTAAAAACAATAATTTTAAATTTTAATTTGAAATTATATTTTAAAAATTTTAAAATTAAAATTTTAAATTTAACTAAATAAATTCTCATCTAAATATATATCTTACTATTTATTAAAAATCTCGACCATTTACTAATCAATTCTCAATTGATTTAGTAAAACTCAAAATTAAATTACATTAATATTTTTTTTTCTTTTTTACATCAAAAATAATTTTTAAAGCTTATTAGTAATTTCAACTTGTTGTCCTTCTAATTTTAAAAATTCAAAAAAAAATTATAAATATTCAAAAGATAAATCTATAGTTACAAATCTTAAAAAGAAAAATTTAAATCTCATAATGCACTATTTAATTAGTAATTTGGACATTTTACTAACCAACTCTTAGTTGATTTGGTGAAACTCAAAATTAGGTTGCATTAATTGTTGGACCTTGGATGGCTAGAGAGGGGGGGGTGTGAATAGCCAGACACACAAAACTTTCGCCTCTTTTGGACTTTCTACACTTGAGGGTTAGCAGCGGAAGAATACAAGCAGAAAGACAGAAACAGAAATAGACAGAAAAACAAAACACAAACCAAAGACGCTAACTCAAAGGGTTTACAAGGTTCGGGGATAAATTGCCCCTACTCCTTGGCGTGCCCGTAAGGTAGGCGATCCCTTGATCGTCGGCAGATTAAGCCCCGGAACTCCAGATAGAATAGAACCTCTTTCTCGGTGGAGAAACCTCTCCATAAGCAGTCTTAAGATGATAATCGTTAAGCGCACGAGACAATGAGAAGAATAGCTCACACAGATGTAGCAAGAACGCTCAAGCACGAAGATTATACAGAGAGCTCAAACAACCCAGCAAAACTTCTCTAGTTTTCTATCTGTTCTTCTTACGCTCCTCTGCTTCCCAGCTTCTTCTTGTAACGCCAGCCCATTTACAACCTTATTGCGGCGCTACGCGACATACCTATATGCATATGGACTTCTTAATGCAGCGGAAAAATTTTAAAACTTTATCCACATGCGTTTAAACCATGCACTCATAACATAAATCATGTTGACACATTCTTAGCTATCATTCTTAAACATAGTGACATGGTAAACTCAGCATCATTCATAATCATATAGCGTCATTCTTAAACATGTTTGCATGGTCATCATGTAAAGAGAGAAAGACATAGGATCTTTTTTTTTTCTTTTGCCAAGTCATTGTCACACACACACACTTGCCCCTCCTGCTGCTTCCCTTCATAACCTCTTGCTTGATCTGCGGTATAAGAACATAAGACTATAAGCACATAGGCTTAGTAAGACCCTTTCCTACTCACTAAAATCATACGTCATATCATACATAAACATATGAAACATTCATCATAGCATAATTATGAACATAGACCATAAGCTTACTCTTAACGTAAACATGGGCATCACATACTTATCATTGCATAAATCTTAACATGAACATAAGCATAATCATACTTATCATGGCATATTTCTTAACATGAACGTAAGCATAAACATACTTATCATGGCATATTTCTTAACATGAACATAAGCATAAACATACTTATCATGGCATATTTCTTATCATGAACATAAGCATAACATACTTATCATGGCATATTTCTTATCATGAACATAAGCATAAACATACTTATCATGGTATCATTCTTAACATGAACATAAACATAAACATACTTTTCATGACATAATGCATAACATGAATGAATGCATGAGTCAAATGCATATATCATAAGGATGCTTAATTTGAAAACCATAGTTATAAATACTTAAACATAATCATAACATCATTGGAGTCCCCGGCTTGTACCACATTCATACATCATATGTGTGCATCCCTAAGTAAATACGAGGTAGCTAGTCTCGACCTACTAGGGTAAGGACAGCTTCATCGGTAGTCCCCGAACCGTGGACAGCTTCATCGGTAGTCCAGAACCGTGGATAGCTTCATCGGTAGTCCAGAACCATGGACAGCTTCATTGGTAGTCCAGAACCATGGACCTTACTTAGGTCTAGTACAAGCCCATTCATAAAATAAAATACTTTCACATGCTTCTTCATTCATAAAACATACATAGCATAATCATTCATTCTTAATGCTTAACATCATCATTATGCCTTGAAGGCATGAACTTTATCTTCGTTCATCATTTTCATTCCATATCATCATTATGCCTCGAAGGCATGAACTTTAACTTCATTCATCATTTTCATTCATAAACATGACATACATACATATCATTCATAAAGCATGACATTCATACATATCATTCATAAAGCATGGCGTACATACATATCATTCATAAAGCATGACATACCTACTTAATTAGCATCTTAATTCATAAAGCATGCATGGTCATGGTACATAGGAAAACATGCCTAGATCTTTCCATACATGATACATTTCCCTAGGTTCATGGCACATGGTCTAAACATTTATGAATCATCATAGCACATGACCTAACATACAAAGTCATGATACATCTTACATGAAGCTTAGGGTTTTGGTAACATAAAGATCCTCAAATCTTGCTTAAACATATACTTACACCCTAATAACCTATAATCAAGTATCCTTGAGACCTTAACCCAAACCAAACCCTAAATTAGGATCTTGGCCGAAACCCTAAAGGACTATAAGTCCATGAGAAATTTACATAGGTCATGATTAACATTTCATACCATACATACCATGCCATAGAAAACCATTTGAACCCTTATTTGGATTTAACTCCAAGTCCTAACCCTAAATCATGCATTGGCCGAAACCCAAAGAGGATCACAAGCCCATGGAAAAATTCATAAAATTCCCAATTCACATATATTACCTTACATATAATACCATGGAAGCCATTTGAACCCTTGCTTGGAGTTAAACCTAACTTCTTGCCCTAAAACCCCTCTTGGCCAAAAGTTACAAGGGCCCTAAACCATGTAAAACTTTCACATAAACCCCTATTGACATCTTTTACAACATGAGAAAACATAAGAAACATCATTTGAGAGTTAGATCCAAACCCAACCATAGAAACCTATGGTGGCCGAAAGTTACAAGGGCCCTAACTTTGGTTTTCTCCACATATAGTCCAAACAAATCTTTGCATCATGAAAATAACTCGGAAACTATTATACCACAGGTGAGGGAGTCTTACCTTTCTTGATCTCGGTTATAAACCTTGAATAGAGAAAGAAATTGAAAACCTCTTTGACACTTGAACCCTCCTTGCCCTTGTAAACTTTTAAGGGAACCTAGATCTTCAAGAGGGAGTCTCCTTGTGGAGTTTTCCCAAGGAAAAACTCCTTGGTGGTCTCGGCAAGAAGGAAGAGGAAGAAGAAGAGATCTATTTATAATGCCCTTTTGTCTCTTCACAAGTGCATTTTCATCTTCTTCACATGGTGCCTCATCACATCCCCTACCTTTAAATAAAATCCACTTCATTCTCTACTAGCACTCCCTTGCTAGGTGAATTAGTTAGTGCATGCATGGTATTACACTAGGTCCAAGGTTCAATCCTAGGTGCATACACTTTATTTTTACTTCATTTTATTTTTATTTTTCTTTTAATTTCAAAAATTCCCCTAAGACTCACCCATAATTATGCTAATATTCCTAATTAAAACCCATTTATATTTATATTAAATTCTACCTAAAATCCACTAATAACCATGGTACTAGAAAAGCCCATATACGGCCCATTAGTACGTAGCTTCTCAATTTAAATAGGGAAAAATCATGGATAACTAGGCTAAAGGTCGTACTAGTATTTCTAGGTTCCTCAAGACTATCTAGACATGATCAATATTTTTAAAGAAAATATTGAGAGAATTTTCCGTGTCGTTATAATCCCCCATACCTCGTGAAAGTTCATCCTCGAACTTAGAATATCTCCGGGTACTTGCGTCTCCTCTCGTCCTCGCGTTCCCAGGTAGCTTCCTCAAACCGTTGACTTTGCCATAGGACCTTGACTAAAGGTACATCCTTGTTCCTTAGCTTTTGTCTATTAGTTATGCAACTCTTAGATCAAAATTGCTACATCTTCAGGATTTCTAAGTACCATAATAACTGCTTCTACTCTTCGTGCTATCATATCATTCTATTCGTTATGCTACATCTCTACATTTAGGTGCTTCTAATACATAACTATGATTTAATCTCAAACATCTTTTTTTTTCTAGCTCTAATTGTTTATCACTGTTTCTATTACTTATTGTCAAAATTTTGTCTACTATTAAGCTATACACGAAAGAGTATAATTTAACGTATTCCTGGTTAATTTGCTACTTCAAACAAGACTCTAACTTTCACTTACTATGCACAAGTTTATCATCTATGCACCAACTTATTACTCCAAAGCTCTTCTCAATTGGAACTGATTTCAATGTCTCTGCTTCTCATATACATCTTTTATCTGTATTAAACTAAACGAAAATTACGATTATTATTATACGATTCTCTTTTCAGTATCATACTTCAAATCTACTCCTCGACAACATAATTACAGCTTTATATAAGTACAAACGCTTTCTCCTTTTTACTCGAATCTCGTTACCCCTTTTTCCGAGAACTATTCTTACTTTATTATTCTTTCTTTTATTATCTATTTTAATAGTATATTCGTTTCTATGTAACATAACTTCTCATAGTACATAAACTCATGTATCGCTTATCATATTACTTCCTATTCTAGTTATTTGAGCTACTTACTTTGTTTTAACTACCTAACCTATAATGCATACCGTCTCTGTCAATTATGCTAAAATTTCTCAATTAAATTCCTAAAATACTATATTAAACTCATTATCAGATAACTAGTCTTTGACTAATAATCTATGCTAACCTAAAAGCTAACTCGAAACACTTGTATCCAAGATTTTACTATCTAGTTTAAACTAAATATAATATGTCAATCTCTTTAGTTTTTTTTTTTTGGAATATTATGCGCTAAGCTTGCTTATTTAATTTTGCTACTACATTTAATCTACTGTTTTTTTATGTCATCATGAAAAATAACTAGTCACTTAGTTAATCATCATCTCATAATATAATGGACATCAAATCTACCTACTCTACTTTGTTTTCTCACATCTATCTATTTCCAGTCAAGTGACTTACATACACTAACTACTTTTATCTATCAGACCTCGCTCTTATCCAAATCCAATCCACCGGACAATTTAACTCAACCTAAAAGACAACATCTCTTCTTCTCAATCCATGTTAACAATTCTCTTACTACACAGAAATTCTTATTTATTTATCAAGTCATTCCTTTCCACTCAGAGTTTTCCATCAAGCAGTCAAAATTTAAAAATTCGATAACATTACTCATTTCTACTTTAACTACCACACAATCTATCAAGTGATAAATAATATTATCTAGTATCTAATATAACTCTTCTATATCAATCGCGCTCTTCGCTTTATTAGTACTCTGTCTTTCTGCTCTTCTAGATACTCACCGCTTCTTACTACCACTTCATAGTTGTTCATCATCCACATATTAAATACGGTATTCTCTCGCAATTATAAGTAAGCCTAATCTCAAATTCTTTTCTCTTACAGTTTTAGTCTTGGTAGTCTCATTAATTCTGTTACTCTATCTTCTAGCCATGCTTTTCTTCATAAAAGACAAGTATGGATAATATAAGTTATTGTTATTCCTACCCCGATATTAAATTCTAATTTATTTGATTTCTATAAATAATAAGAAAATATCATTCATATTCACATATCTTGCAAGCACTTTCTATCATCTATCATAAGGTATCATTCTACTTGCATATTCTAGCATCATAACATATCATCCATAGCATATCCTAGAATCGTAAGGTATCCTCCATACTCACATATTCTAGAATCATAAAATATCATCTATACTTACATATTCCTGAATACTTTCTATCATAAAATATACTTCATACTTGCATATTCTAGAATCATAAAATATCATCTATACTTACTTATTCTTGAATCATAAAAGAACATCATAAAAGAACATAAGGCATACATAGAGGTACTTACTTGGAAGCTGCAGGAAGAAGGCTTGATGTGTGTGTAGTGAGATGGCAACTGCACGGATACCAACCTGTAACGCCCGCCCATTTACAACCTTAATGCGGCGCTACGCGACATACCTATACGCATATGGACTTCTTAATGCAGCGGAAAAATTTTAAAACTTTATCCACATGCGTTTAAACCATGCACTTATAACTTAAATCATTTTGACACATTCTTAGCTATCATTCTTAAGCATAGTGACATGGTAAACTCAGCATCATTCATAATCATATAGCATCATTCTTAAACATGTTTGCATGGTCATCATGTAAAGAGAGAAAGACATAGAATCTTTTTCTTTTCTTTTGCCAAGTCATTGCCACACACACACACTTGCCCCTCCTGCTGCTTCCCTTCATAACATCTTGCTTGATCTGCGGTATAAGAACATAAGACTATAAGCACATAGGCTTAGTAAAACCCTTTCCTACTCACTAAAACCATACGTCATATCATACATAAACATATGAAACATTCATCATAGCATAATTCTGAACATAAACCATAAGCTTACTCTTAACGTAAACATGGGCATCACATACTTATCATTGCATAAATCTTAACATGAACATAAGCATAATCATACTTATCATGACATATTTCTTAACATGAACGTAAGCATAAACATACTCATCATGACATATTTCTTAACATGAACATAAGCATAAACATACTTATCATGACATATTTCTTATCATGAACATAAGCATTACATACTTATCATGGCATATTTCTTATCATGAACATAAGCATAAACATACTTATCATGACATATTTCTTATCATGACATATTTCTTATCATGAACATAAGCATAAACACACTTATCATGGCATCATTCTTAACATGAACATAAACATTATACTTTTCATGGCATAATGCATAACATGAATGAATGCATGAGTCAAATGCATATATCATAAGGATGCTTAATTTGAAAACCATAGTTATAAATACTTAAACATAATCATAAGATCATTGGGGTCCCCGGCTTGTACCACATTCATACATCATATGTGCGCATCCCTAAGTAAATACGAGGTAGCTAGTCTCGACCTACTAGGGTAAGGACAGCTTCATCGGCAGTCCCCGAACCGTGGACAGCTTCATCGGTAATCTAGAACCGTGGATAGCTTCATCGGTAGTCCAGAACCGTGGACAGCTTCATCGGTAGTCCAGAACCGTGGACCTTACTTAGGTCTGGTACAAGCCCATTCATAAAATAAAATACTTTCACATGCTTCTTCATTCATAAAACATACATAGCATAATCATTCATTCTTAATGCTTAACATCATCATTACGTCTTAAAGGTATGAACTTTATCTTCGTTCATCATTTTCATTCCATATCATCATTATGTCTCGAAGGCATGAACTTTAACTTCATTCATCATTTTTATTCATAAACATGACATACGTACATATCATTCATAAAGCATGACATTCATACATATCATTCATAAAGCATGGCGTACATACATATCATTCATAAAGCATGTCATACCTACTTAATTAGCATCTTAATTCATAAAGCATTCATGGTCATGGTACATAGGAAAACATGCCTAGATCTTTCCATACATGATACATTTACCTAGGTTCATGGCACATGGTCTAAACATTTATGAATCATCATAGCACATGACCTAACATACAAAGTCATGATACATCTTACATGAAGCTTAGGGTTTTGGTAACATAAAGATCCTCAAATCTTGCTTAAACATATACTTACACCCTAATAACCTATAATCAAGTATCCTTGAGACCTTAACCCAAACCAAACCCTAAATTAGGGTCTTGGATGAAACCCTAAAGGACTATAAGTCCATGAGAAATTTACATAGGTCATGATTAACATTCCATACCATACATACCATGCCATAGAAAATCATTTGAACCCTTATTTAGATTTAACTCCAAGTCCTAACCCTAAATCATGCATTGGCCGAAACCCAAAGAGGATCACAAGCCCATGGAAAAATTCATAAAATTCCCAATTCACATATATTACCTTACATATAATACCATGGAAGCCATTTGAACCCTTGCTTGGAGTTAAACCTAACTTCTTGCCCTAAAACTCCTCTTGGCCGAAAGTTACAAGGGCCCTAAACCATGTAAAACTTTCACATAAACCCCTATTGACATCTTTTACAACATGAGAAAACATAAGAAACATCATTTGAGAGTTAGATCCAAACCCAACCATAGAAACCTATGGTGGACGAAAGTTACAAGGGCCATAACTTTGGTTTTCTCCACATATAGTCCAAACAAATCCTTGCATCATGAAAATAACTCGAAAACTATTATACCACAGGTGAGGGAGTCTTACCTTTCTTGATCTCGGTTATAAACCTTGAATAGAGAAAGAAATTGAAAACCTCTTTGACACTTGTACCCTCCTTGCCCTTGTAAACTTGTAAGAGAAACTAGATCTTCAAGAGGGAGTCTCCTTGTGGAGTTTTCCCAAGGAAAAACTCCTTGGTGGTCTCGGCAAGAAGGAGGAGGAAGAAGAAGAGATCTATTTATAATGTCCTTTTGTCTCTTCACAAGTGCCTTTTCATCTTCTTCACATGGTGTGTAACGACCCACTTTTTTTTTCCCTTCTCTTTTTTTTTCAAAAAAAAAAAACAAAACAACTTTCATTTTAATTGCTTTGCCAGGATTTAACCGCTAGACCTCTTAGTTGTAACCCTAAAGCACTAACCAGCTGCTCTACACAGCTTCTCATTAATGGTACCAGTCGACTGCTATATAGCAGTCGACTAGTACCAGGCGACTGACCTTTTGGCAGGCGCCTGGTGCATCGAACATAAGCTACTGTTCGATAGGGCAGGTGACTGGTCCTGTACCAGTCGACTGGCACGCCTGAAAACCTGCATTTCAGACCTGAAACTCATCTCCATCCATCCACCAAACATATACTTTCAAGCCATACAAAGACATGACACCATTTCTATACTCTATACTAGTTTTCTAAACATTTTAGCCATTCCAAACAACTTCATAAACTTGAAATTAGGACTTTTGCGGAAGTAAATAAGCTATCAAAATCTATGTGAACTTTAGACTAGAGTTTGTACCAACTCTTGTATCTATGCAAGATTTAAACAAAGTCATTCATTCTACCACTTCGAAACACCAAAACACATGTTCTACAAGACTTAGCCCAATGATCTCTTCCACGGTTCCGCCGCCACTGAACATCAATGCAAGTCCCTTCGCCTCCTTAACTTATGCTTTTTCTTTACCTTTGTCTGCAATAGAAGGAAAATGCAACTAGTAAGCACAATGCTTAGTAAGTAAATCTCTACTCACAAAAATCACATATCGATACTAAACATGCTCATTTCAAGGAATGCTTTAAAAACTTTACTCGCTCAGAATACTTACAACTAAACATGCTTACAACTTGAAATACTTTATCATGCTTGCAATGTATCAAATTACACATGAACTAAAAACACTTACTAATAAAAGAAACACTCACACATATACTTCTATACTTGAAAATAATAATCAACTTTCTCTTTAGGCCTTGACATTGTACCATGGTATCGGTGTACCAATGCGCGCTTTTTCTAATAAGTTGCGAGGTAGCTAGCCACCGCACCCTCTTAGAACTTTCTACTAACTTTCAGTGGGCCTCACATTTGCCCGGTACATGTCTCTTTCTAAAAGTAAAATACTTTTCTTACTATACATTATTCATACTTATTATCTAACTCTCTTTTGCAAACAATGTTGCACTTACACTTTTACCTTCCCATTCGGGACTTTCATCGAGTACCTTGCGTGCCCTACATCCAAGGCTTATCCTTGGGACTTTTCAACCACAAATTCCTAACATGCTCAAATCACCTATCTCAACAACAATTCAAATTCGAATTCTACTTTACAATACATGCATCAATAAGAATTTAAGCTTATAAATCAACTTACTTAAGAAACATGGTCTTAACTTTCAAAACATAGCTTCACAACGATAATCTCATGGCGAAAACTACTCCTATTGCAGGTGAGTGATTTACTTACCGTTATCTTGAAGCAAACTCACTAAATCAAGGTATAAACCTAGCGTAGGACTCCTCTCTTCTTCCTTGTGAGAAACCTCCACTCTTTGGCCCTAGGGAGAAACCCTAGATTCTCTCTACTAAAGGGGAAGGAGAAGAAGAGGAAGAATCCTTGGCTTCCTCTGTTTTCGCAGCCCCTCCCTCGCCCCCTTCTCGCACGCAGCCGACAAAATCCCTAATCCCCCTTACGTGACTTAAGCGGGGTTAATATACCTCTTAATGAAAAGGCCTAACTACACTACAACATTATTTCTCTCCACCTTTTTCTGTGCTTGATACCCTAGCCCAGCTGGTTCCTTGCGCGCCCTTAGGGGTTTGCCCCTCTTGTGGTCGCGAGTTCGAACCCCTGCTGCTGCCCTTTAAAGTTTTTCTCTTTTTTTTCTTATTTGATCCGAAAAAATGCTATAATATTCTGAAAAATGCTAGAAAAATTCCTAAAAATCCCTAATAATACCAGGAAATTATTGGGTGTTACATGGTGCCTCTTCACATCCCCTACCTTTAAATAAAATCCACTTCATTCTCTACTAGTACTCCTATGCTAGGTGAATTGGTTAGTGCATGCATGGTATTACACTAGGTCCTAAGTTCATGCACTTTATTTTTACTTCATTTTATTTTTATTTTTCTTTTAATTTCGAAAATTCCCCTAAGACTCACCCATAATTATGCTAATATTCCTAATTAAAACCCATTTATATTTATATTAAATTCTACCTAAAATCCACTAATAACCATGGTACTAGAAAAGCTCATATAAGGCCCATTAGTACGTAGCTTCTCAATTTAAATAGGGAAAAATCATGGATAACTAGGCTAAAGGTCGTACTAGTATTTCTAGGTTCCTCAAGACTATCTAGACATGATCAATATTTTTAAATAAAATATTGAGAGAATTTTCTGGGTCGTTACACTTCTTAAGCTTTTGCTCACCGTCGCCAGACTCCATCAGCGCCCACTGAACCACAGCCTGACCCACTGATTCCATTGAGCGCTCAGTCCACTGAAGACCTCTTCAGCTGAGCCTCCGGTCAGTCGCCAGCCGCGCCAGAAGCCGTTGAAACCTGGAAACAGAAAACAGACAAACCTGCCACGGTGAAAGTCGTCATTGACTCTTCTCCTTGGTTTGTATCGTCCATGCAACGTCTGCACACTCAACAGAAGCTTAGCACAGCAAATCAAAGGGAATCTGCAGAGTAACAGAAGAGATCAGAGCGAAATCAGACGTCTGACAATGATTCAAATTAAAGTTATCAGACACTGATCGGTCATCCTAACCAATCAGTGAGGATCCTGATCGATTAAATTCCTGCCAGATCGATCCAGTGACTCTGTGATCGGTCACACTGACCGATCATGGATCGTGGATCAGTCACCAGACCGATCCACTAGCTTACTGGAGTTTCCTCCAGCTCCCACAAGCCAAAGCCACCTGATCAGTAACCTGACCGATCAGGTTGTGCCCTGATCGGTCACAGTGACCGATCAGGTCACCTCTGGACCGATCAAGACCCATCCTGATTGGTCTATGAGGACCTTGATCGGTCCAAGTGACCGATCAGGGTTCTCCAGCCTCTTTCTGATCCTTTCTTCTGATCGTTCACCAGAACGATCAGAAACTACACAAAAACATTCTGATCTCTCTCTGATTGTTCACCAGAACGATCAGAAGTCAATCAGAAGCATTCTGTTCTATTTCTGATCATTCACCAGAACGATCAGACTCCCTGGATCGGTCACCAGACCGATCTATCACAAGGGAACTCGTGCCTGTTAGTGATATGAGAGAAGTATCCTAAGGCAATCGCCTTATGATTGTAATCATTTATTCTAATAAATGAATATTCACTATTTGAGTATACATGTTTGTGTATTTGATTGAGATCTTAAACTCATTTGCTGAATGTCTGCAATACAATTCACAGCATGAGAGAATTTGTGATGAATTCACAACTAGTGATTATCTCTACATGTGCAATTGTGAAGTATTGAAATTGTCCTTAGTCGATGAATTGATAAATACGGACACTATCAATTCTGTTGAGACTAACATGGGTTATTCTCTAATCAGCTGATTCTCACTGGCTGGTGACATTGAGATGTCCGGAGATAAACATGAATGCTAGTTAAGGGAACTAGTTCATTGGAGTGACTGGCTGTAAAACTTCATATGGTAGTCTACATATAGATATGTCAGTGAAGTTCTTACTGCAGCTTAAGTGCGATGTTCCTTTGACTTGCGGTGTTCAAGTCATCTTGGTCATGGAGACTTATACTTTGACATCTTAAGCAAGCATCTCCAAGGAGGTGTGGACCCAGAATGATTGGGTATAAGCCGAAGTGCCCGAAGATGTTTGAACAACCTATAAAGGATTGACCACTCCTTGCGAGGAGATGTATACCCGAGGCCTATCGTCGGATGGTTACTCAAAGTCTCTGGCCAGAGCATGACATGTTCAGAGTATGAATCTCTTAAATACATGAGAGTAATTAGAATCCGTAGGACGAGAAAACGTTACTTGGGCTAGGTGTGACGTAGTCAGCCTAGTGGGGACTGACACACATAGACCATGTCCTGAACCAAGTGGGTATAAGATGGTGAAGGGAATGGGGCATGATTCATTATAGCTGCTGAAGGGTTTCAGAATTGTTTCTGAGGTCAACCGTTGATCTTTCGATTAATTGGGGATCATGATGTATGACTAGGTGCCACTCATGATCGTTCTATAATTGATTAATTATAGACGGCCAACATAAATCGAAAGCCTATTTAGTCACACGCACTATGAGTAATCCGAGGGATTTAAAACGAGTTGAAAATTGGATTTTCCAATCAAGAGAGATTAAGTTTGGTTGAGCCAAACGATAAGACGAATCTGAATTTTTCAGAGATGCATCGGAAGCGTAAAATGGCTAAGTCTTTTGAAGACTTAATAGATGAATTAAATAAGTTTAATTCATTGGGGTTTGGCTTGGATGGGCTGGCCAAAGAGGGTCTCCATCCTCTTTGCTTGGTCGGCCACAACAAAGGGAGAGAACCAAGTTTTTGGTTCAATTTATAAAATAAACCAAGTGTGGTTTGTTTTATAAAATTATGGATTATATAAATTTTTATAAACCAAGGTTTGTTTTATTTTTTATGGAAATTAAAATGAACTATGGATTGGTTTATTTTATAAAATCAATTATGGATTGATTTACCATGATAAGGAAATTTATTTCATAAGAGAGAAGAGACTTGATTGATTTTTATCATGAATTAAAATATGATTTTAACCATGATATAAAATCAAACTTGGCATGATGGAATAAGTTATTCCATATTTGAGAGGCTTGATGGTTGAGAGACCACTATATAAAGGACCCAAGGCAAGGCTTGGGTGATAATCATAGAGACGAAGGCATAGGCTCTCTCCCTCTCTTTCTCTCCTTTTCTTCTATAAAGGCCTTCTTGCCGTGCGCCAACCAGCCCCATGAAGGAGCACCAGCCGACCATCCTTTTATGGTTAGTCTTTCGACTTCTCTCTTGGTTTTTCTCGTCGCGTTCTCGGAGAATCTAGTAGTTCTCGAGAACACGAAACTCGTGGCTTTGCGAAGTCATCCCAAAGATACTCGGCGAGGACGCGAATAGAGGCGGAACTTCCAAGGGACGCTTACAGTTGGATCTCGTCCCTTCCTTCGAGTTACGCGAGGTAATATGTAAATTAGTTTATGTTTCTGCAAAATTTTAAATATATGATCATGTCTACACAAGATAAAAATGCATGCTTAGATGTGTGGTTAAATAATTTGAGAAATTATCTATGCTAAACCTTCCGCTGCACGTAATTAATTTTAAAATTACGAACCCGCATCTATGTCAACATGCACCTGGTCCCAACAGTGGTATCAGAGCCGAGGTTTCTGTTCGACATAATCATATAATTGTTTTGCGGAAAGCTTTGTCATGATCTCAATTTTGGAAAATTTTCCAATTATGGAAACTTTCCAATTATGGTAAATTTTCGATTTAGGAATTTCAAAGTTTGGAAATCCTAATGAAATTTTGCAAACTTTTGAAATAGCTCTGTTTCTGAAATTTTATGATAATTGTGAAAACTTTCCATTTTTGGGAACTTTCTAATTTTGGAAATTTCCTATTTTGGAAAATTTCCAATTTTGGAAAAACGTAAGTTTTCTTTGTACCAGAAACTTACAATTATTCTGAAAACCTTTTATTTTTGGAAACTTTCCATTTATGGAAAGCTTGCAATTTTGGGCACTTTCTTTCAAGAAAGTCTAGACAAATTATGAGAATATTAATTGACATTTAAATTTATAATTGAAAATTAAATTATTTACAAAATTCTTTATTTTGGATTGAGCCTCGGGGAGCCATCCAATTTAAAGTTAGTTGTTATAATTAAATTTCCTAAATTGAATTTAAACTGTCAAATGCTTATTTTGGATTCAGCCTCGGGGAGCCGTCCAAATTAAGTTATTGATATTAATTTTCCATAAATAAAATATGTGATCAAATCTTGGAAGTTTTTTTTTGAGGTGATTCTCAAACGATAATTTCCTTATTTGATTTATAAGGTGATGCTCTTACATATTATTGTCTACAAAATTAATTAGGAAAATTGTTTCCTATAGAGTATATTTCCTTAAATAAGATTTTCATGAAAAATAATATGTGGTTGAATTAAGGGAATCTGTCTCTTAATTTAATAAGATTTGATTTAGAGAAATCAAAGTTTTAAACATATTATTTCCGAAATTGATTATGATAATTCAGGAAATTGTTTCCCAAAATAATTTCATGAATAAAGTATGAAATTATAATTAGGAAATCCGGTTCCTAATTCAATTAATGAGACTTGATAAATTAAGTCACATACATACTTTATTAAGGAAATCGTTAGAATATGACATAATTATATGTCATGAATGTGCATAAAAGAAAAAGATGAGACCCAAAACCCCTTACAAAATATTAAGGCTAACACCTTCCATTAATATGGTTAGAACCGAAGTTTTGTTTCTCGTTTGGGTTGATGGACACATCCATGCCCGGCTTGAACCTCAACATGTTCAAATCATGGAATTAGTTTATGATTAATATAGTTGGAGTCAGAGGTCAATCCTTAGTTTTGGTTGTTGGACACATCCAAGCCTGACTAAACGGTTGAATGAGCTCCAACCATATTAAAACTTTTTCTTGATTAATGGGTCAACCTTAAGCTTGGAGCATCGATTTGTTGTGCCACAGCCAAGGTCGATGTAAAGAGAGGTGCAGTTGGGTGCTATGTATATTGTTGCGTACTTGTTAATAAGTTAACAACCCAATGATTTATGCAAACATTCAATTAGTTGATAGCATAATGTGATAGTTACATATGTATAATATGTAATCGGTATAATTACCTACCTTCATAGCTAAGAATAACTTGATGGAATCTAGCCATGGTTGTTCTTATCTATGGTTGGATATCAATCTATTTGGAGATGTTCCTACGATCTCCCGAATTGATAAAAAGGGTTATTCAATTCGAAAAATAAATAGGATTTAATTAATGTATATTGATGCATTCTTTATCATTCTCATCACATAACCTCAATTTGTATTTCTAGGATAATCACCTGATTATGTCTTCGCTGAATTTATGTTCCATTTTGGACACTAATAAGCTGACTGGGCCAAACTTCGTGGACTGACTTCAAAACCTGAGGATAGTCCTCAAGGCAGAAAAGCTTGCTTATGTCCTTGAAGAACAACTTCCCAACCATCCTCCTGAAGATGCAACTCCAGACCAGTTAGTGGTCTATAAGGCAAAAAAGCTTGCTTATGTCCTTGAAGAACAACTTCCCAACCATTCTCCTGAAGATGCAACTCCAGACCAGTTAGTGGCCTATCAGAAACATGTGGCCGATTCTGAACTTGCGAGTTGCATCATACTGGCCGCTATGGTACCTGAGCTACAAAAGCAGCACGAGCATATTGTTGGAACCCGGATGGCTAGAGAGGGGGGGGGGTGAATATAGCCAAACACTTGGACTTTAGGCACTTATCAAATTCTGCACTCAAACTTATTAGTAGCACAGCGGAAGAAACAATGGAAACAAAGCAGTGCAGAAAACAAAAATAGAAAACGAAGGCAAACAAACACAACTAGCAAGATCGCTAACAAGGAGGGTTTATAAGGTTCGGGGATAACTTGCCCCTACTCCTTGGCGTGCCCTTAAGGTGGGTGATCCCTTGATCGTCGGCAGATCAAGCCCCGGTTAACACCGGATAGAAGACAACCTCCTTCTCGGTGGAGAAACCTCTCCACAGCGTTTCAATCACAGATATAGGTTTAAGCACAATGAAACACAAAGAAAGATCTTACTTAGCACTTAGCAAAGACAAGAACACAGCAAGCTTCCTCCGAGCTCCACCCAGCGACGATCTCACGCAAGAGCCTTCTCCTCGTGTCATCTTGCTGTTGAACTCGGAGCTTCTTGTTCCTTCCTTCTAGCGCTCAAGTAATGAATGGTTGCTTCAAGATTGCAGTAGCTTGCTCAAGGTGATGAAACTTCAGAACACGCAAGCAAGTTGTGGAGAACCCAAAGGCGCAGCAAGAACTCAATTCGCAAATCTGCTTCAAAGAAGCTTTCTTCCGCCCTTTTGTTTCTCCACTCAGCATCAGGTGACACCATCTCCTGCAGCCTCCAGCTTCTTCCCTGCCAACGCCAGCTACCACTGAGCTCTCCCTGGACTTCCTGAGACTCCCTCAGCCAAGCTCCAGTCAGCAGCTCCAGTCTGCAGCTCCAGCCGTTGCAACCTGAGATGGAAAACGGACAAACCTGCTCCAAGGAAAGGCCACCATTGACTCTCCTTGAGTGTTTGAATCCTTCCCTGTCACCTGTAGCTTAATCAGTGTGTTAGAGCAGCATATCACACAGCAAATCATATATCAGATGTTAAGCGCAGAGAATCGGATACGTTCAGACGCGATCAGAGCGTTTGACAGTGCATTTTGAATTAAAGTGATCGGTCACCGGACCGATCAGAGAGCCTCCTGATTGGTCACCAGACCGATTAGGTTGGGTCCAGACCGATCAGGCTCCATCCTAATCGGTTCCCAAAGCTCAATTAGAAATCGCGATTTCTTTGGGACTCTCCTGGATCGATCACCAGACCGATCCCAGGTTGTGGATCGGTCACCGGACCGATCCACCCCTATTATCGGGTGATTTCTGAGCTTCACAGTCCAGACCTCCTGATCGGTCACCGGACCGATCAGGCAGCCTCCTGATCGGTCACCAGTCCGATCAGATCATGACCAGACCAATCAGGCTCCGTCCTGATCGATCTTAGTGAGGAACTCGCGAAGCTGGATCATTCTCCAGAACGATCTGCATAGTGAGCCAGATCGGTCACCAGACCGATCAGGAGCAGATCAGCAGGGGAACTTAACCTCACTGTTTGCTCCCTGATCGGTCACCAGACCGATCTGGAGCCAAGCAATGGGTGAAACGCATACTCCCTGATCAGTCACCAGACCGATCAGTTATCGCTGGATCGGTCACCAGATCGATCCACGAAGGAGCACCATGCCAACTCCCTGATCGGTCACCAGACCGATCCAAGGGCTCCAACCACCTTAGCCCTCACTAGTAGAATTTCCTTAATTTACTTCGGATATTCACCGAAGTCATAGATAGATAATTACCGAAGTAGACGCACGTGAAGTAAAAAGGCATTATTTTACTTCGTCATATCACCGAAGTCATATCCATGAAAATAGCGAAGTCTTTTACCGGTTCAAAGAGGCAAACCGGTTCAGATTTGAACCGATTCTGAAGTAAAAACTTATCTTTTACTTCGTTGGTTTTGTAAAGTGCTGAAGTAATCGAAGATATATAACTTTACAGTTTAAATTGATTGTCAAAGTAAAAAAATATTTGTTGCTTTAGTAGTTTTGTAATGCGATGAAGTAATAGATGATATATAGCTTCACAGTTTACATTAATTGTCGAAGCAAATATATTTTATAACTTCGCGAGTATTTATATTTATCAAAGTATATAGTATTATGTTACTTCACCATCAAATTTTATTATTGAAGTAAATAATCATATTTTATTATAATATAATTTTAATTTAATGAAGTAATTGTCGATTACCACCACACTAATTTAATAAAAGAGTACTACCACACTAATTTAATAAAAGAGTGAAGTAAAAAAATATTTTACTTTATTAAAATTAAACAATATTTTATCATACAATAATATTTCAATATATATATATATAACTTAAATGCATTAATTAAACTGAATAATTATCCATTCAAAATGATGAATAATGGACAAGTATATATCCACAAATCCACAAGTATATATAACCAAAATACATATCCACAAGTATATCCAAAATTCAAAATGAAAGAACAAAATATGTATCCTAAGTACACCACCAATTTAGACACCTACATATGAGTAGACGAATTCACTCCATTCTCTTCTGATATCATCATATTCGAATTGTTGATAATATTGATTCTTCATTGTTCCTGCAAACTTTTATGCAAACATACAAAATACATTAGATTCATCTAACTATAATAGTTTATCTCAATCATAAACCAAAGCATATAATAAAAACAAAACCTATCATGCAAAAGTTTAAATGCAAAAGTTTGAATGTAACTGGATGCCTCCTGAATCTAGATAATATAACTGGATGCCTTTATAACTAACTATAAATTTTCTATCATTCTATATTTCTACTGGTGCTTATATCAGCAAATTGGTACAACAATCAAAACTCAAGTTGTACACATAAACTTCAAATTATATGAGAATTCTGGGTATCCTACAGTTAAAAAATGATAAAACATATATGATATAAGAAAGAAGTTTGTTTTAATCATAAGAATCGATATACAGGAGAAGGAAGAAACAGAATTTACCTTTCACCACCAACAACACGGACAACACATGTACCAGTTGGAACAGTTTTATCCTCGTAATAGTGAACCTAATAAATGAAGCCAAGAGAATATCTAGTAGAGAACCATATAGAAGAATGATAAAATAGCAAGCAAAATAAGCCAGCAAGGGTAGACTTACATTAACACCTGCAGCATTTGAATTTTTCTTCATTTCCTCTCCAAATTTGTCCTTCCCAATGCATCCCATGTAGGTTGTTGCACCAGGAATTTGTAGCATCCACTATAAACAATGCAGCAGTGACACTGTTAGCATTCACAATATTCTCCAATGAATATATATGATACTCACAATAATACCTACCTGAGCAACCCTTATTGAATTTTGAGTCGCTCCTAAAAAGATAAATTAGCAAAGATGAAGATACTATGCACAAGCCTCTAGCATTATTAACATCTAATGATATGCATTACCTCCAGCAATGTATTCAACATTAGATTTTGCAACCAACTCATCAAACCTGGTCCAAAATCAAGGAAGATTAAAAATTTTGGTTCATCAAATGGAAGATAGAGAATAAATGAAACGTCAATTACCATAGGTTGATAGAAGTGAATGATAACAAAGGGAAAGACAATAATTGCTAGTATGACATTATACAAACGGTAAGAAAAAGAAATATTGGCATTCAACTTGTGTCCTAGGCGACAATAAAAGGAACCAAATAATCTGCAAGGTCAAGACACTCGAACAATCATATTAAGAGGAACCTACATAGGCAGATGCTTTTCCTCCGCCAAAATTGCATTATTTATCTTGATGTCATATCTGAAAGAACAAAACATACAAACAGGTAAGTCTTCTCATTAGAGATACAAGCTAAAGAAAAGGACAACTAGTCCAAATCTTGGTTATCCACCAGCAAGACTTCGAACCCATTTAACTAAGTGATTGTTAAAATAAAATGTTTAAAATTTTGAGAATATTTTATATTCTACAAGCTAACATCCGCTTAGCTCCAGAAAATAAAATTAGTTTAGATCTGTACGGTAAGAATTAGATCTGGCTGTGACATTAAAACTGAGTCCTAAGATATCAATAGACATCTCTCAGTTAATAAAGAATAATATATGAAAAGTTTCAGAATATAAAAGGTGCATCAAGATTATGGTGACTGTGTTAAGGGCAATACCTAATTCAAAAACCAGACATAACAGCAATAACTAGTTCAAAAACAAGTTCTAGATCAAAATCAATAAACTATCAGGGCAAAAGAAGGGAAAGGAATTCAGACACCCTGCAATTTAGACACCCAGTTACATTCAGCTACCTAGGAATTCAGATTAACTTATGTTTTGCATAAGTTTAACTTCACCTTGTGCAAACATCACCTGATTCAGGCGAAGTCTATTATCATAAGTTTAAATTGCACAAGTAATGTTAACTTGTGTAATTCAGACACAACTAATGTTAACTTGTGCAATTCATACACATGAAAACTTGTGCACAACTAATGTTAACTTCACCTGATTAATTGCACAATTCAGACACCCTGCAATTTAACTTCACCTTGTGTCAAAGTTACCATCATCTTCTCCGATGAACTTCACCTTATTCTTTCTCCAACTTCCGACAAGAAAAGGGGTTTCCGCAAGGACACACACTCTGGATCAGAACCAACACGAGAGTAGATGGTTGGCTAAGGCTCCGACAGCTCTATCCGATGAAGAGGCAGCGATCGTTGCGCAAGAAAGATGCGCCCGGCGGCTCCCTTCGCCAGATCGCCGATATCGCCGTGCGCGAGAGCCGGTGCTCGTCTCCGACGAAAAGGAGAGCAAGGGAGAGAGAGAGATCGGGAGAGGGGGCGACGTTGGCTTGGGCTTGGCACCGACGATGAGGGGTGGCGACCGACTGGGGGAGATCAGCGGCATTGGCGATGAAGGGGAGGGCGGCTCGGCGGCGTCGGGCGAAGAGGGGAGAAAGGGATCAAGTATGGGTTTAGGGCTAGCGCACCGGAGCTGAGGTTTAATAGAGAAGTTTTTCTCTCATAATATATATATATATATATATATATATATATATATATATATCAGTTCAGATTTTATTTTGTTTTACCGGTTCAATTTTATTACTTCACCATTTAAAATTATAAACATTTTTGTAAGTCTTATTACTTCATTAAATAAAAATTATGAAGTAATTGTTATTAAAAATTAGAAGTAAAATTCATTTTTATAATCTATGAAGTTTAAAACTATATTTACTACGCCAATTTTATTATCGAAGTTTATTAATATATATTACTTCGTCATTAATCATCGCCGAAGTAGTTATTAGCGAAGTCTATTATCAAAATTCTACTAGTGCCTCCAAGCTAAGGATTTTTCACCTAACCCTCCAAGTTGGGAATTTGCACCTAACCCTCCAAGTTAGGACTTTTCACCTAGCCCTCCAAGATAGGACTTTTCACCCAACTCTTCCGGATTAGGACTTTTCCAAACCTAGCCCTCCAAGCTAGGACCTGACCCTCCAAGCCAGGACTTTTTCACCTAACTCTCCAAGTTGGGACTTTTCACCTAACCCTCTAAATTAGGACTTTTCACCTAGCCCTCCAAGCTAGGACTTTTCACCCAACCCTTCCGAATTATGACTTTTCAGCACCTAGCCCTCCAAGCTAGGATTTTCCACATCTAACCTTCCAGGTTAGGATTTTCCAATACCTAGCCCTCCAAGCTAGGATTTCCCATACTCTGCCTGATCCCCGATCAGGACTTAATCATAATCATCAACCTAAACTAAAATCGGTGTCAACACCAAAACAACAATCAGGGTCAGACTGCATCAACAATCTCCCCCTTTTTGTTGTTTGACAATCCGATTTTAAGTTTAGGGATTCTCAATCAATTTCTCAACTTTCAGAATCATAGGGGAATCAAGATCCTCCCCCTACAATATAATCATCCTAAACTTAACCAACCAACACTCTCCCCCTTTGTCGAACACCAAAAAGGGTCTAGAGGGGCTGTTAAGTTTAACTATACTCCCCCTCAATCCTAGGGGTATCCCAAAACCATAAAGATTTAATTGATTTTTGATTGAAATTTTGGAACACATATGACATCATGTGAAAAGATAGATCAAGATATAGCATTCACATGCAGCATATGAACATGGCATCATAAGCATAAGCATGGCAATGTAGCAAACATGCAGATAATACGCATGTAAACAACATAGCATCAACAACATACTGAAGTAGGATAAACATGTGAGATAAAGTCAGAGAAGTCAAGACATAACAAGATGCAAGACACATGCATCAAAGTCAAAGTACGTGCGACTCAAAACCATAATTGACAAGTCATAGGGCATACAGCCCGAAAGTCACACAAATCAAACAGTCAAGTACATAGATCACAAGGAGAGGTAAGGGACATCCAAGCTCAAACGTCAGCGGGGGGGGGGGGGGGGGGTCATCATCGTGCATGAGATCATCCATCGTGGCATCAGCAGACCCTGGTGCAGCACTGCCTGAAGGGGCATCCCCTGGAAATGTATGGCAGCGCCACTCTGCGTACCAAGTCTGCTGCAATGTCTGGACCCAGAGATAGTGGACTCCACGCCGGTCAATCTGCAATCAATGGATCGGAACTGTGATCGGACCTCCTCGCGGTAAATCTCTCGCAACTGAAAATCATGCTGGATGGTCTGATCCAGCTCTGAAATCTGCCAACGCAGATCCGGCTCGGGCTCATCGTAGTAATTACCACCAGCAGGAGCCTCGTGAGGTGCAGCAACCTCGGGTGGTGCCTGAAAATATGGTGCTCCCCCAGGTAGCTCATCGAGTCCTCTCCCATCCTTCCAAACCAAGGCCCCATCGCGGTCCCATAAGATGATGCTGGACTTGGCAAATGTCTGCCGGCCAAGTCTGCAATCCTGTCGAACCATGGGGACTCTCCTGCCTTTGGTGACATCTACACCTACTGACATAAGCCAGTAGGTGATGAGATGACCAAATGACATATAGACTGTGCGGCGACTCGGCTCTCTATAAGATAGAATGGACTGAAAGATACTTTCCATGATATCAAAGTCCATCTGGCGGTGCATGCCGTAGAGCATAAGGCAATGGTAGGGTCGGATTTTAGTTAAAGGCTTGGAAGTAATTGGGAGGATACAATTTGTGATAATCTTGAATAAGATGTAATCAACAGGAGACAGACGTAGAGCTGCAAAGGTAGAAAAATCAGGACCCAACTCATCAAGCCCGGCGGGGCGAGGATGACCAAAGAAATGCTGATAGATGGAGTCGGGGGTAACATCTGCAAAAGGTGCCAATAAAGGATCAGGAAGCTCATGGTAGATCGAGTACAGATTTAGTGATCGTCGACCACCCAAATACTCTGCTAAAATGTTGTAAGAAAAATCAAGATTCCTCTTGGCGACTCGAGTGGTGAACTCGAAGCCTCCTTGAGGTCCCTGCTGAAGGTTGTTGTAAAACTCGGAGACTAGGTCGTAATTGATAGTTCTCTCCAAAGAAAGAAGAAAACCAAGGTTGTAATACATGATTATCTCCATGACCGACGGACAATGTTCAATCAGAAAAGGGATATCAATGGATCGGCAGGATAGAAGCTTAAAGGTGCGGGATTGGAATGCCTGCTCACAGGCAGTATTGGGAAATCGAGAGCTTGACGAAGGCTGAGGCCTTCTAGAGGTCGTAGATGAGGAAGGGGCTTTCCCCTTTGAGCTGCCATCAACGACTTCTTTGCCCTTAGAAGATTTTCTAAAGAATTGAATAAATCATGAAGATAGATTTGATCATGGCACAGGATAATCAAGTTAGTCAGGACACAAGATTAGGGAAACATAACCACAATACAAGAGTTGGTCATTGTACAGAATAATCAAATGAGCGAGATTAAGTTGATCACAAGAACATAGTTTAATCAAGGACCCACGATTTGATCATAGAAGAGTAATCATAAGTTGAAGTATGGAAAGATAGGGTCACGACCAACACAAGAAGGTCACGACACAATCATCAAAAATATGGTTAGGCTCAAATACATAAATCCATGAACTGATTCACAAAGTGAACTAACCAACATAAACTTACTTAGGCGCCATGGAGAAAGTTCTTGAAGGTTGGAGAAAGAAATCGTGCGGAAGAAGTTCTCGGCGCTAAGGCTTCAAAGAGACAAACTTGCCAAAAACAGGGAGGAGCTCTTGCGCAGAGGAGACGGTAGTAGAGCACGCGCAGGAAGAGAGAAACCGCAGAGAGGCTCACGTGTAAGAGGAAGGGAGATCGCACACGTAGGAGAAAGCTTCGGTGGTGAGGGGTTTTTGGTCGGCTAGGGTTCGGCAATGAGGAGTTGTGAAGGAGTTAATCGGTTGATGGATTGGTCTACCAACCACACTTTAATGCGATTGAACGGATCACCGTTCGATCTGAAAACGCCCAGACCGATCAGGCTAGATCCTGATCGGACTAGCCTGTTCCTGATCGGTCGGGTGACCGATCAGGAAGACTCTTGATCGATCAGCTGATCGATCAGGAAGCGAATGGTAGGGTCAGATGATTTTCGAGAGGCTAGATCCTGATCGGACTGGCCTGTTCCTGATCGGTCGAGTGACCGATCAGGAAGACCGATCAGGCTAGATCCTGATCGGACTGGCCTGTTCCTGATCGGTCGGGTGACCGATCAGGAAGACTCCTGATCGATTAGCTGATCGATCAGGAAGCGAACAGTAGGGTCAGATGATTTTTGAGAGGCCCTCCAGATCGGTCTCTGGACCGATCACCACAAGGTGCCAGATCGGTCTGGGGACCGACCCAGGCAAGCACAGAAAGGTTGGCCGAAATCTTGCAAAGTCTCTGTGACCCCTCTGATCGGTCTGTGGACCGATCAATGCAGAATGGAGCCAGATCGGTCCGGGGACCGATCAGCCCTAGGCCTGATCGGTCCGGTGACCGATCAGGGTTCCTGATACGATCTGAAACATTCAGTTTTAGATTTTCAAAATCTTTCCAACGAGATCTGATGAAGTTTATCGAACTTGGACATGATCTCATGACTAAAATTGATCCCTAAACAAGGATCAAAGGTCCTTATAGGTTCAACAATCACTTTGATCCATCCAAATGGAGTCAAACTCAATCAACAATCATTCAAGCAATTTCAACTAAGTTTTTATCAAATTCAGGTTTCCAATCAAGTTTCCTTGATTGGAATGCCCAAGTATAATCATGGAGCCAAATACACATATGTTATGCATTGGTTTTCCCCATACTTGGTCACCGAAGTGAATATTATCTCGTCAACTTAATTTCTCAAGGGATGCATTGACATTTTGAGAAATTTAGTTGATCCTAACATCTCACCCCATATCTAGCAATCAAAAATGTTTTGTTAAACCTTATAGTTTGTGTGAGATGTCCCCAAAGTTACCCAATTGTATTCCAACAATTTCGAAATGATCACAAAGGGTTTTGGATGCATTTTGAAATTCAAGAAGCACGACACATTCCCAACTCCCTTCTTAGGAAACTAAATTCATTTTCGGGGAGTGGTTTAGTGAAAATGTCAGCTAGGTTTGATTTGGACTCTATATGTGAGAGTACAATATCTCCCCTAACAACATGATCTCTAATGAAGTGGTGGCGCACTTCAATATGTTTGGTTCTAGAATGATGGACTGGATTTTTGGTTAGATTAATTGTGCTAATGTTATCACATAACACTTGCACACCCTTGTAACTCAATCCATAGTCCTCTAGAGTGTGAATCATCCACAACAATTGCGATACGCTCTCTCCCATAGCGATATATTCTGCCTCGGTCGTGGAGAGAGCAACACAATGTTGCTTCCGACTTGACCAGCTTATTAAGGATGAACCTAGAAATTGGCAACCCCCACTTGTGCTTTTCCGATCCAACTTACATCCAGAGTAGTCGGAATCGGTATAGCCAATTAAATCAAAAGATTCGGTACGGGGGTACCATAGACCGACATCAATTGTGCCTTTGAGATATCTCAAAATACGCTTAACAGCGATCAAATGAGATTCCTTGGCACACACTTGATACCTAGCACACATACCCACAGCAAATAGGATATCCGGTCGACTAGCTGTGAGGTATAGCAAGCTACCTATCATGCTTCGGTATTGAGTCAAATCAACGGATTTACCACTCTCATCATTGTCTAATCTTGTATTTGTAGCCATGGGAGTGGTTACCTCTTTTGAATCACTCATGTTAAATTTTCGAAGCATTTCTTGTGTATACTTTGATTGGTGCACATGGATACCATCACGAGTTTGCTTGATTTCAAGTCCAAGGAAGAAAGTCAACTCTCCCACTAGACTCATTTCAAACTCACTTTCCATGTGTCCAATGAATTCATTTAAATAGCCCTTGTTATTCGAGCCACAAATTATGTCATCGACATATACTTGGGCTATAAAAATATTGTTGCCATCTCTCCGTAGAAATAGTGTAGGGTCTATTTGGCCTCTTACAAAGCATTTTTTAATCAGAAAAGTTGACAACTGCTCGTACCAAGCTCGGGGTGCTTGTTTAAGACCATAAAGTGCCTTTTTGAGCTTGAACACGTGGTTTGGGAATTCAGTGCTCTCAAACCCCGAAGGTTGTTCGACATAGACTTCTTCCCTAATTAGACCATTTAGAAAAGCCGATTTGACGTCCATTTGATATAATTTGAAACCACGATGTGTTGCAAATGCTAGCATCAATCGGATGGACTCTAATCGTGCCACGGGAGCATAGGTCTCATCATAATCAAGGCCTTCAACTTGACTGTAGCCCTTGGCTACTAAGCGTGCCTTGTTTCTAATGATTTCTCCCTTATGGTTCAATTTGTTCTTGAAGACCCATTTGGTTCCAATGATGGTGGTCTTCTTAGGTCTAGGGACTAAGTCCCAAACTTGACTCCTTTCGAATTGACCTAGTTCATCTTGCATTGCAATGATCCAATCGGGATCATTTAATGCTTCATCAATTTTTCTAGGTTCAATTTCAGAAATTAAAGCAACTTCATTAGCCTCATTCCGGAAGAATGATCTAGTCCTAACCCCATGATGGATGTCTCTAACAATTTGGTCTTGGGGATGACTAGAGGCTAATCTAGTTTGCCTAGGTGTTGGTGGTGCTTCTTGAATAGGTTCACTAGACATAAGCTCAGCGTCAGGATCCGGCTGATCAATGGGTTGTCTAGGCTCACCGTCATCGGATTCATCAACAAAATTTGGACTCTCATTCAAACTTAGTCTCCTAAGTTTGAATTGGACCTCATCTTCTGGTTGACCATTGACTTTTGGAATTTCTTCAAAGACGACATCAGAAGACTCTTCAATTAATCTGGACTTCTTGTTGTTGACTCGGTAGGCTTTGCTAACGAGGGAATACCCGACTAGTATCCCATCGTTAGCCTTTACCGTGAACTTTCCAAGATGGTCCTTGGTGTTTAGGATGAACACCTTACAACCAAACACCCTAAGATGCTTAACCGTAGGTGGTTTCCCAAACCAAAGTTCATGGGGAGTCTTTCCTAAAAACCTATGGATGAGAACTCGATTTTGCACATAGCAAGCTGTATTTACAGCTTCAGCCCATAAGTAACTTGGGAGTGAGTACTCATTAAGCATGCTTCGTGCATCCTCTTGTAAAATACGGTTCTTCCTCTCTACAACACCATTTTGTTGTGGTGTTCTAGGAGTAGAGAACTCATGTCTATAACCTCTATCTTGACAAAATTCTAAAAACCGTTGGTTTTGAAATTCACCTCCATGATCACTTCTAATTGTCTTAATTGTTGATGATTTTTCATTCTCAACTCTTCTACAAAAAGAAATGAAAATATCTAAGGTTTAGTCCTTATATTTTAAAAAGTAGGTCCATGTATATCTAGTGAAATCATCAATGATCACAAAACAATATCTACTTCTATTCAATGATACGATAGTACTACAATCAAATAAATCCATGTGAAGTAAATCTAAAGCTGTAGAAGTACTTACAGTGCTTTTACCTTTATGTGCAGATTTCGTTGGCTTACCCATTTGACATGCATCACAAAGTTTGTCCTTTTCATACTTGATGCTTGGTAAGCCACGAACTAATCCCTTGTTGGCCAACTTCCGGATGTTCTTCATGTTCATATGTGCAAGTCTCCAGTGCCAAAGGGTGGACTCTTCGTCTTTTGACATGAGACACTTAGCAAAAGCATTAGTAGCACTTTTAAATGAAACTTGATAAATATTGTCTACTCTTGTTCCTACTAGTACCATGTCCAAGGTGTCATGTTGTCTAACTAGACATTGACTTGGTTGAAAATCAATTGTGTAACCCGTGTCACACAATTGACTGACACTTAGGAGATTAAAAGTCATCCCCTTGACTAGAAGGACATTTGAAATTCTAAGACATTCGGATATTTGAATGTCTCATATTCCTATGACCTTAAGGCTACCATTGTTACCAAATGAAACATTACCTCTACTTTTCTTGTGAAGTGTGGTAAACAATTATCTATCCCCGGTCATGTGTTTGGAGCATCCACTATCAACGAACCAAGTTGATAGATGCTCCCCCTCAATCATAACCTACACAATTTGAAAAATAGAAGTTTTAGGTACTCAAACCTTGGGACCTAAAGCATCAACTAAACAAGACTTAGGCACTCATGCCTTGACAACTTTCTTTTGAACCTTGGGTGTCCTAGATTGTCTCATATCAGTCCTAGACATAAGAGACACAAATGAGGGTTCTTTAGGACGGTAACCAATACCGGCCCTATTGTAGACTGCCATTTGGGCATTCAAGATCATGTCTAGGGTTTTAGAGCTAGTTGAGAACTTCTCAAGAATATTCTTGAGTTTCTCAACTTCACTCTTTAATGATTGGTTTTCTTATACTAGCAAATCATCATGCAAATCATCTACATCCTCAACCTTAGAGGATTTCAAATGTTCAACCTCAAGTTTTAATGACTTAATCTCATCTTCTAACAATTCAACATGTAAGTCATCAATGTTATCATCCCTAGATAGTTTCAATTGATCAATTTCTAATTGCAATGCTTTAACCTTATTTTTTGCCTTCTTCAACATATTGGTTAAACATGCAATTGCTCTATAACATTTTTCAAGTTCGGGAGAAGTTACCTCTTCATCATCCGAAGATGATGAAGCCGCGTTTGAGGAGTTGGATGATTTATCACCGCTCTCTTGATCTCCCAATGCCATGAGTGTCACATGCCTTGTGCTCTTCTCCTCCTTCTCTTCATCAGATGAGCTTGAGGAGGATTCATCCCAAGTGGCCTTCAATGCCTTCTTCTTCTTCTTGGATTTTTCTTCTTTCCTTGTGGATTTTTCCTCCTTCTTCTTTAGCTTCGGGCATTCATTCTTGAAATGCCCTTTCCTACCACACTCAAAGCAAGAAGCATTAGTCTTATCAAGTTTAGCTTCACTAGAGTTACCTCTACTCTTGAAGCGTCGACCCCTTCTCATCATCCTTCTCACAAAGTTATGGCTTTTCACCTAGCTCTCCAAGCTAGGACTTTTCACCCAACTCTTCCGGATTAGGACTTTTCCAAACCTAGCCCTCCAAGCTAGGACCTGACCCTCCAAGCCAGGACTTTTTCACCTAACTCTTCAAGTTGGGACTTTTAACCTAACCCTCCAAGTTAAGACTTTCCACCTAGTCCTCCAAGCTAGGACTTTTCACCCAACCCTTCCGAATTAGGACTTTTCAACACCTAGCCCTCCAAGCTAGGATTTTCCACACCTAACCCTCCATGTTAGGATTTTCTAATACCTAGCCCTCCAAGCTAGGATTTCCCATACCCTGCCTGATCCCCGATCAGGACTTAATCATAATCATCAACCTAAACTAAAATCGGTGTCAACACTAAAACAACAATCAGGGTCAGACTGCATCAACACATATGGATGCTCATACCATCGTCTTCCATCTCCATGAGCTGTTTGACAAGCAGGCGAGATCCGAAAGGTTTGAGGTCTCCAGACTCCTCTTCACCTCTAAGATGCAGGAAGACACTTCTGTTTCACAGTTTGTGTTGAAGATGTTGGGGTACATTGAGCGACTAGGCACACTCGGATTTGCAATGGATCATGAACTAAGTATTGACTTAATTCTGCATTGTTTGCCCAAGAGTTACTCACAGTTTGTGATGAACTATCGGATGAACAAACTGGAGACTACCATTCCTGAGTTGCTTAACCTGCTGAAGACTGTAGAGCATTCTGTAAAGCAGGATCAGAAGACAGTACTGTTAGTTGGTTCCTCAAAGAAAGGCTCTAAGAGGAAGCCCAAAGAACAAAATAAGGGAAGGAAGAAAAAGGCCAAAAAGATTGAAAAGGCACCAAAAGGCACTTGCCATCACTGCGGCAAGGAGGGCCACTGGCGAAGAAACTGCAAGGTTTATCTTGAGTCCCTGAAGAAGAAGGCATCCGATGCCCCATTGATAAGTGTTATTTTATTGATTATTTCAGATGTTAAAATCTATGTTTGACCCACATTTTACATGCGTAATATTGAATTTACCCTTGGTTCCATAGATTCGTTCTATTTTGGGCTTTTTGCAAATCTTTATACATTTGAAATATTTTTGAACTTAATTGTCGATCTATTTTGTAGGCATGAAAGGATCATGGACCGAGGTCAAGAATGGTAAGGATCAGGTTCAGATCAAGGCGATCAAGCTCTGGAGAACTATGAGCCGTCCATTCAGAAGTTAAGCAGATCTCGATCACCTAGGGCTAATCAAGTGGATCCAAGCTGAGGAAAGGTAGATCTGATCATCATAATGAGATTTGGAGGTTTAGGGGTAAATTGAGAAGAT
>JAGFNQ010000613.1:48410-79250 GCA_024364735.1 Boesenbergia rotunda | reverse complement strand
CCATATCGTACAAAATATAGGACAGGATCACATTCAATTCACAAAAATTTACTTCCATTGTCTCACTGTGCCTGTCCTATATATTTACTTCTAGTGCTGCAGAGACTGCAGACACGAAGACAAATGTCCGAGCAGAGATTGTTTTTGAGTGAGTTGCCCATCTCCAGTTTCCATTAATGGGCGGGCGGAAAAGATGGTCAGCTCTTCAGCACTTCTGTGAATTCGCTTGAGACCAATAACAACTACTCAAAAAATAGCCATCAGTCCTTCGCGTAAAGACTTCAATTTTCATTAATTATGATAGTAAAGCGTGATTTATTTGTTTCATCGTTCCTACCAATCCGATTTGGAATTAACACGGAAAAAATAAATCACGTAAGTTATTGAACCGGACAATGAATAATATATAAAAGAGGATGAACACCTAACTTCGTCAAAATTTAATCCTAAACCTTTTAATGATAATTCCTCATGCATTAATAGAGACTTTAGTTTTCATTAATGAAAATGATAAATTCAGTAACTGACGAACCTGAAATGACCGACTCCGTCCAACAAAAATTTCTCATAGGTTATTAGGATAAATTGTGAAGCACTCATAGCGGGCGTTCTAGAAATCTCGCGTCCTACAATTCACATCCCATTTGAAAAAAAATCTTATAAAATATGCCATAGTTGGGAATCGAATTGTGGATATCCGTGATCATAGACTCGGGACGGAGGGAGATGTAAAAAAAAATGGAACCGCCATCTTAGTGGCCTTCTGATCCCGGCCCCACAAGTGTCCAGAGGGGATAAATCATGATTTTACTGGTGGGATAAAGCGCCTGGGGCCGAGAGGATTTAAGCCAGCAGATCAGGTTTTTACCCCGTGAGCGACTAGCGACTTTCGAACCTGAGACTTTCGATGTAAACAATCAGACGTCTTACCAATCGAGTCGGTCCGTGGGGATGCTCAGGATGGAGGGGGGGGGGGGGAGAGAGAGAGAAAAAAAAAAAAAAGAGGAGGAGGAGGAAGTTGACCGGTCTTTGCTCCGAATACTCCCAGCAAAGGTCACTGCCAACGATGTACACAATGCTGAGCCACGCGCCAGCAACATTATTGCTTGTCTTCTTCTGCTCCATTGAATTGAATCCTTCTGCGCTCGATAGTGTCTGAGCCCTGGTTGCCCTCCCAATGCCTCGCCCACTTTTTATCTCTCGCCGATCTTTGCTTCGAGGAGTGTCGCTACATTATTTATTCAAAGCCTCAGGACTGGCACCTGCTCTCTCTCCTCTCCTCTCCTCCCTCCCACGGATCTCATTTCAAACCTTGGTCATGTGAGCACTGCAGCAAATCCGGTCAAAATTCACGTATCTAGAGAGTTTGATCGAGCTCTCGGGCTGTGTCCACTGTAGTTGCAGGGGTTTTCTTCTCTTTACTCTTTCTTTTCTTGCTCCTGGAGTGTAAAAGAAAATGCCTGCGCCGTTCTTGCCCTCCCACTATGAGTGAAAGAAGATCTCTTTGTGAGTTCTTTCTTCGATCATATTCCGGTGATGGATGAATCAACCTCTCAAAGCCCTCCCACTATGAGCGATGCCTTCGTAGATTCCTCTGGATCAAGCACATCGACGCTGACCGTTAAGATAGCAGGGCCTTCGTCTGAGAGTGGAGAGAAATCTGTCCCGATATCTCCGTCCATCTCCCTCTCTCCGCACCTGAACTCGCCTTCTCCGCCTTCATCTGCGTTTGTTTCAGCTCTGCAATCGCCGTATATTTCTCCGAGAGCGTGGGATCCTCCGAATGCGAATAACAACTACTCCACGGCGTCGGCCACGGCTACGGTCCCGTCGAGCACATCGTACTCCGCTTCGCATTCTGGCGACATCCCGAGCACCTCCTACACTCCTCCTTCAGAAAGGTCGGATTTTGTTGCAGACCAAATCGACCAAAAACCCAAGTTTTCTGATGCCATGCTGCCTCGCATATCATTCTCCTTCCCGGTTCCTCGCACCTCGCTCACGAAAGGCTCGGTGTCTCCTCCTTCCGGCCTGAAACTCCATGGCTGCGATGTCTACATCGGGTACTATGGCCACAGCTACATGCTCGTTCGTTTCTGCAAGTGGCTAAAGACTGAGCTTGAGCTCCAGGGAGTAGCTTCGTTTGTTGCTGACCGGGCCAAGTATTCGGACTCCCAGAGTCATGAAATCGCAGACCGGCTCATATGCTCTGCAGCCTTTGGCGTCATCGTGGTGACTCCATTAAGCTTTCTCAATCCTCTCAGCGTCGAGGAGATCAGTTTTTTTGCTCAGAAGATGAATCTAATTTCAGTTCTGTTCGACACCGAGTTGTCTGAGATTGTTAGCCTTTTGGATGAGAGATTGGAGCATAAGGAAAGGAGAGAAGCATTGGAAGGTTTTACCAAGTGCAATGAGTTCAAGATCGAGACAAACGGTAGCAATTGGAGAAGCTGCATATCCAAGGTCGTCAGCGTTTTAAAATCAAGGCTTGGACGGAGGAGTATTGCAGAGGTTGAAGCTGAATGCCTCGAAGAATTACCCTTCCCTCGAAACGTTCATTTTGTGGGTAGAGAGAAGGAGGTGACAGAGATTGAGGCTGCTTTCTTTGGATCCACTGAAGGTAATGAAATGGAGTGCCCGAAGCCTTCCTTAACAAGGAGAAGCTCGAGTGATGGATTTGCTGATGAGGAGATCGATACAGTAAGAACAAGTAAAAAGTACATTAGTTTGGAGATGAGGAAGTGCAAAGAGCCTACTTTAGAGGCATGGATTGAACCAGCGATTGAGCTGCCGAGCAAAGGAAGAAGCCTTCAGAAGCAGCGATCGAAGCACAAGAAATCACGTTGTAGTGCAAACAAAGGTCATGGCAATGCAAGTAGCGTGTTCTGTATTAATGGTAGTTCCGGCATTGGTAAGACAGAGCTTGCCTTGGAATTCGCCTACAGGTATGCTCAGAGATACAGGATGGTGCTGTGGATCGGTGGTGAAACAAGGTACTTGAGGCAAAACATCTTGAACCTGTCCATGAAATTGGGATTGGATCTCAGTGCAGAGGGAGAGAAGGAAAGAGGGAGGATAAGGAGCTTCGATGAACAAGAGTTCGATGCATTCCTGCGGGTGAAGAGGGAGCTTTTCAGAGACATCCCTTACTTGCTGGTCATCGACAACCTTGAGACGGAAAAAGAATGGTGGGAAGGCAAAGATTTGTATGATCTCATTCCAAGGAACACCGGAGCTACCCATGTCGTCATCACCACTAGGCTACCGAAGGTCACGAGCTTTGAGCCAATGCTACTTCCACCATTCTCGCTCGCAGATTCCCTACTCCTCCTCCAAGGAAGGAGGAAAAAGGACTACACGAGTGAGGAAGTTGAAGTGTTGAAAAAATTTGACGAGAGGTTAGAAAGATTGAGCTTTGGGTTGTCAGTGGTCGGTTCGCTTCTTTCCGAGCTTCCCATTTCACCATTGGAGCTCCTTGAAGAAATCGATCGGATCTCAGTTAACGATGGCGATTTTTTGTCATGGGGGAACGAGGATTGCTTCTGGAGGAGCAAAATCTTCTTGATGAAAACCCTGGCGTTTTGCTTCGCAGTGGTGGATCAAGCTACAGGAAGAAGCCTGGCATCAAGAATGGCTCTAAGTGGCGCATGGTTTGCTTCCGCTCCAGTTTCTTCAAATCTCTTAGCAGCTGCCTCCAACAACTTGCCTACCAAGGGAAGTTTTTGCCAATGGGGAAAAGGTCTCGCCGATGTGTTCCTCTGTGCCTCCAAATGCTGTTTAGCAGCGAGTCAAGCAAGAAAGAGCGAAGTAGACTCCGCCATGCTGCTGGTGAATCTCGGCCTGGCAAAGAGAAGCACGAGGCAGCCAGGTTGCTGGATCCAACTCCATCCAATCACGCAAGTGTTTGCGAAAAGGAAGGGCGGGCTGCCGCCGGCGAAGGCCGCAGTCCATGGAGCCATGAGGGCTGGCAATGCGGCGGCAATGAACTTGGATCACCTGTGGGCTTCGGCGTTCCTCGTCTTCGGCTTCAAACAAGAGCCGCCTGTCGTGCAGCTCAGCGCACTGGACATGGTCTTCTTTATCAAAAAGACCGCCCTTCCTTTGGCAATCCGATCCTTCATGACATTCTCAAGGTGCAATTCGGCTCTGGAGCTGCTGAAGGTGTGCACCAATGCACTCGAGGAAGCGGAGAAATCGTTCGTCTCTCAGATACAGGATTGGCGCCAAGGCAGATCGTGCTGGAAGAAGAAGAAGCTCCAGTCCAACCAGAAGGTGGACGAGTATGTCTGGCAGGACGTGACGCTGCTGAAAGCCACAATGCTCGAGACCAGAGCCAAGTTGCTGCTGAGAGGAGGGCATTTCGATGAGGGGGAGGAACTCTGCAGGACTTGCGTCAGTATAAGGACCGTGATGCTAGGCCACAACCATGCCCAGACCTTGGCGGCGCAGGAAACACTGGCCAAGCTGGTCAGGTTTCGACGAAAGATGTGATGATGTAAGAACATGCAAACGCTTGAATTATGTCATCATTAATCCTTTTGTGGTTTTGATAAACCGAGCAGATTAAGCAAATTCCTCGCCTGTTTTCTTGTTTATTATTGGTATATATTTTTTATTATCCTAATAATTTCCAGAAAGGAGGAACGGGTCAAACATAGAACAGGGACTCCACTTTCTGTGCGCAACGCAAAGATGTCACCTTGCAGGGCCAGACATGGCTTCCACCCTTTCCTCGAGCCGCGTCCGTCCTCACAAAAATGGCGTTGCCTGCCGAACCTTCCTCCTATAAATCTCCCCCTTTCGGCCTTCCCTTCCCTCAGGCCTGCAAATCTATAATAGCAAAGGAGAGGAAGAATCCCTCCAAGACTCCATCTTTCTCATCTCTTCCCCCCGCCGAAGCCATCGCCATGGAGATGAGGAAGATCGCCTGCGCCGCCCTGGTCTTGGCTACCGCCGCCACCACCGCCCTCGCCGCCGAGGCTCCTGCCCCCGGCCCCGCCAGCGCCTCCTTCGCCGTCACACCCGCCGTCGGAGCCGCTATTGCCGCCTCCTTCCTCTCCTTCTTCGCCTTCTACCTGCAGTAACCTCATCAAGAAGAAGAAGAAGAGCCCTTGGAGCTCGATAAATCAATAATGCCCCTCTATTTTTTTCCTTCCGCAGCGTGTTCAATTTCTATGGATTGTTCGACTGTGAACGACCTTTTAATGTGATAAAAAGAGTTCCTTTTCATTGTGCTTCACCTTCTTCATAACTTTTCCCCTCAAATTACAGCATAAATTAAACAACAAGAAAGTGAATTGTAACGCAACCTACAATGCTAGTTGGTTTTGGATTCTGATCCATACTTGTGCCCAGACAAGAGGCTCTTTGTCAACCAGATTGCTGTCTCTCTGGATGACACTGCCTCCTCCCCAAATGGCCTCAGAATGCCTGCCAATTCCTCAAGCCTCTCTTGCTGCAGCAGCTGTGCGCACAGCTCCAGCAGAGACTCTAGGGCATTAGCCCTCTGTTGGATTATGCTCAAGCTCTCCCATTCACCTCTTGCGTTGCTGCCTCCATTAGGTGGAGCCACAGTGCTGATGGCTGATGCTTCTTCCCCTGCATATCCATTGTTTGCCTCATCTGCATTCTTAATATCTTTCATGTGGTTGCTTTCTCCTGCTGTTTCAGCATCCACTGTCATATCCTTTGGTTCCTCGAGAGATATCTCTTGCCCAATATCAGTGTGGAGTGTAGTCCTAGAGCTCCCTGGATCAATCCTCTTGATCTCATCATCACGATTCAAGCAACCAATCGAGTCGTGATCATTGGCGGACCCATTTGATGGGCAAAAATTGTTCTTTCCAGGTGCACCTTCTGATACCTGGATATCCAATCTTTCAACTTCGCCATTCTGCAACTCTTGGTGTCTTTGCCTTCTTCCCGGTTTCTCTTGTGGAATGTTGCTGTTTGATTGTATTGGAAGGTAGAGAGGTGAAGGATTGAAGGATGCTGCAAGATACTTCTGTAGGTAGGGGTCCCTTAACAGTTCTGAAGCCTGAAATGCAAGGAAGACATAAACGAGACAAGATATCGAATTGAGACGATATAAGATGTCGGAGTGTATGTGAATATTACTATAGGTCTATGTTCAGGGCTTTTCCTCAGCATACACTTGATCAATCTCTTCCTGTCACTCACAGGAGTCATTACATCTAGTTTGGCACCTCGAAACCTATAAAAAATTCCGGTTCCAAGGAAAACTCACAGTGAAGAGGAGTAAATGGGGGGCATTGGAGCTATGGATGATTTGTTGATTTTGTTGATCAATCCTTGCATATCCTGTTTGAAGAATTCAATGAATCATTTGCATTTCAAGAACCCTAGATATGGTATCAAATACTTACTGCAGCTTTGTAGGCAGGTCGATGAGCCGCTATCTCGAACATGCAGCAACCTGATTCAGTTTATTAGATAGCAAAATTCTCATCACATCGAATATAGGAACTACTCTAAAATCTTTTTGAAGTATCTTACCAAGGGACCATATATCTGATTTGTAGCCGTATGGTATGTCTGCTAAAATTTCTGGGCACATGTAGTTTGGAGTGCCTACAACCTACACATGTAGGAGCAAACTCATTAAGAGAACTAATCGACTTACATGAATTGTGATCAGTAAAAGTCCTAATCGATTTCCCTCTTAGTTTTCATTGTCTTTTAGAAGATTTGACAGTGCTGAAGAACTACATATTTTGGATAAAACTGCATCTAGGAAATGAAATAGATTATACCGATGAAGTAAGGTCTTCTGCGTTAAGTAATTTTGCAAGTCCAAAATCACCTACAGCCAAAGCAATGTTGATAAACAAGCTAGTCTATCATAATTAGTAACGACTGATGAGAGTTGATATCGTCTAACCGAGTCGAACATCGTCATCCTTTGTAAGAAAGATATTGGAACACTGAAACCAAAATGCAGATGAATCAGACAGGTACGGTATAATCTTCATCAGAAGAGCAAGTTAGAATTATCGACCTTGAGATCTCGATGCAGGACACGGTTCGAATGGAGGTAATCCACAGCCAAGAGCAACTGTGTCAGCCATTTGCACACCCTCTGCAGTAAGATACAATCAACTAACACAATCTTGCTTGGAACAATAAGACTAACACAGTACTCACATCCTCGGAGAAGAACCCTCCTCTGGCCCTCTTTATTTTTGCAGCCCTGTTTCATTTCATTTGGAGTTGGAATTTTAATGGAAAACCAAAGGAACCCTAAAAAAAGGAATCTGAAAATGGCGATGCATACATGTCTCCTCCTTCACAGTATCCTGTCACGATGCATACAGAGTTCCCCTGTAAAACAGAGCATATATCAGTATTTGCTTGAGGCTTGATAAGAGCATTTGCATGTATATGTACCTTCTCCACCCATCCATCCTTGTACTCCACGATGTAGGGATTGCTCAAGCTCGCGATCAGAGCCATCTGTTCGATGCAGAGAACGCGTATCAATCGGAGATAGAACTGATCCAATTCGATCGAGCATGGATTCTATAGGTACCTCCTGGTAAGCGGTGCGATGGAATTTCTCCGTCTGCTTCGTCAGGCGTATCCTCTTCATCACGTACCTGCAACGCAGCCCACCGGGAGCTCAGGTGAGGTCGACGACACGTCGTCCCCATGAAGGGCAGTTACGTACCTCTTCCGCTCGGCTTTGTGGACGACGAGGAAGGCGGCGCCGAAGGACCCTCGCCCGATTTGCTCCACCACCTCGTAGCTCTCCTCTCCTCCTCCGGTGCCAGCGCCCGCTTCCATCGCTTCCGTTTACTCTTCCTTCGTCCCTCTTTATCGCATTTAAATAAACTATAGAGGAAGCAAAGTTTAAAAAGGCGATGAAAGCGGTCGGTGGTGGTGGAGGGTGTGATGATGTCGTCTTCGATGAAGCACGCACACAGCCGTGGCGGAGAAGCGACTCGAACTCCTCCTCCTCCTCCTTTAAATTTCGACTATCCAAAAGCGAGAATCTAAGAATAATTAAGCAAAGGAGTTAATTCCTACGCGATCATCACGGCCACGGTTTGGTGGGCACGGGGGCTTATCTTTGGCGGGGCCTGCGGTGGTTGGCCGGGCGTCGTATGAAAGAATTGCGCCGGTCAAACGTCGGCTGTCAAGTTTTGGCGTCCAGGAAAATCGCACGGTCAGTCGTCGTCGCTCCGTATCCGCAGCGGTGGGGGCTTCACGTCATCCGTCTTAACTCTACATTTTTAATTTTTTAAAGAAAATAATAAAATAAAACATGAAAGTAGGGGTCAGATTTTTATTTTTATTTTTGCTATTGAAAAATTATATAATAAAAATAAAGGTTACAAGTTGTATTATTTATTTATTGATTTGGCAAAAGTTGTTCATTCATTTTCTTAGATAATGATGATGATAGTGATATTTAGTCTCTTTCTCGATTAGAATAGCAGCCAAAAAAGTTTTATATATTTGTTAATTTTAGCCTTTATTATTTATTGATTATAATTGTTTACAAAAAAAAAAAAAAAAAAAAAAAAAAATTAAATATTGTTAGGACATAATATTTTTTTATTTTTTTTTTTTTTTTAGAAATATTTAGTCAGGGACCTGCGAGCGAGAATTAATAAGCGTTATTTTTGTCGAGCTATATTATTTATTAAGGCCCAAGCCCAACAATTTCGCACATTTTTTTCCTTTTCGATCCATCGTCTCCAACCGGTCCGGTTCATTTCATGAGAAGGTTAACCAAAAGTCACGGTCCGACCAAAGCCGGGTTTCCATCTTCTTTCTAAGTCTCTGCCGTTGCCTCACCACCACCATCACCACTACCCCAGATGCAAGGCCTCGTAACGGCATTTAATCCGATCTTCATTTTCTTTTCACTCTGTTTGAAAATTCATGAAATTCATTTTCATTTAAGAATTGAATTGAATTTCATGATTTAAAAATAACTTAAGTGAAGAAATTTAATTTTCATATGAATTAAAATCCAACAAAATTAAAGAATTCAATTCCATCCTAAATAGATATGATTTGGTATAGAAATTGAATTTCAATAAATGAAAATACTAAAATAATCTCACATAAATATAATGTTTGATTCCTAACCTATCAATAAAAAGTAAAATAGTAAAAGCAATCAAATTCATTTAGTTTTAGACTCATTCTAAACAAAAGAATCACATAAATACAATTCTTATGTTTGAAATGAGTCAGTAAATAAAAGAATTGAATTTAATTTTCATTGGAATATAATTCTTGATGAAATTCAATTTATTCAGCCAGGATGGAGATAAAGTGCCTCATATAACTAGAACATTTTTCTGATCTCAGTGTAATGTTCAGCTTGACCTTGACAGAGATTCTAGGCAAAAGTGTTCTATGTTCATGAATATGTGCCTGATTGGCGAAGAAGGTAAGAATTAATGCGGTAGTGGGTATGAATAGAAGCATTTCCCATTGAGATGGAAAAGCGATTCTGCAAAATGACAAATGATGCTAGTTCCTCCTTTTCGGATCCGCCATTGAGGAACTTACGCTACAGTCATGAATAAAACTAGCAAACTATTGAAGCATACAAAACATTCATTGCTCTAATCCTCTATCACCACAAACACATCAAGAAACATTCTTCATGATCGATGGCATCCGAGGTTTCCCGTCCAAAGGAATCCTTGCTGAGTTGATCCTTTTCAACGTACACTTCTATCAGATTTTATTCGGCTTTACTTCTTAGTCAAGATGGACATATGATGATATCTAGAATTATTCCCGATCACTTGACGTCGCTTCCTGACCTGTCAGTCTCTTTATCGAGTACTCGACGTTCACCCAATAACATTCCATTCGCACTGAGGAAGGTCACTCGGATTTGTGTTTTATGTAAGTATCCCAAGTTAATTTTGATATGGTCAACTAAGTAAAGTTAGGTCTTATTGATTTTTAATCCCTGTGTATAAGTGTGCAGGAGCTTAAAAACGTAGAAAATCGAGCGGAAGACGTAGTGATCGAGAAGGATGACACAGGAAGGGAGCCGACGAGATTGGTGCATCCGAGGGATGCGGAGTTCTACGGAAGATGACACCGGTAGAGCGATAAGGACGTGCGCAGCGTTCGAGGGATGAGAAACCGGGAAGAAACTCGCTCGAGGAGAAAACCAAAAAAGGATTCGGGTGAGTCCAACTCTAAAAGGCCTAAAAATCATCCAAGAAGACCCGCCGTAAAATTGGCCAGCAAGATGTTGACTAAAAAGCACTCGGGCACCCCTATGCATACAGGCGGCTGAGACTTTAAAAGTCATCTGCAACTAGTCGTTTGTGGACGTTGCGAAGGGATAAACTTCTAGACCACGTGTCAAGTGCCCTCAAGTACTCGGGCACCCTATTGTGTCATGTCAGCATTCGGATAAAATCGTTTGGGGCTATAGATAAACTCCAGAGCTCAGTTCCAAATCACTTATTCATAACAATTGATTTTTTTGTTTTTCATTGTTTTTCAGAGCTTTTCCACATGTAAGAAGTTTCTTCGCCCCAAGAAGTTTATTTAAGAGAATCGAGCTACATTCTGTCTTGGATTAGCAACTTCCTCGGTCGCAAATCAAGTAAAATCCGTTTGCCTCTTTCTTTTCAGTATTACTTCATTTTTGATATTATTTATTATTATTTGAACTAATTAACATATTTGTTTAAGATAAACAAAAGATAGCCAGTTTTCATTTTCAGGGGCAATTCACCCACTCTTAACGACTTACGATCACCTACAATTGGTATCAGAGCAAGGACACTCCAGAAAGATTAACTACCGTCTAAAGCAACTACAAAATGGTCGGACTGGTCATCTACCCGTCAAAGTTCGAGGGAGAGTTTGCGAGTTAGAAGTGCAAGTGCAGACATTTTTTTTAAAACAGACTTTGAATTACTCTTAATCATGAAAAATCGATTTGCAGCTCCCAAAGACGCCGACGACAAACCCAAAGACGAAAGCCTGTGGACAAAGAAGGAGTAGGCGGACTTTGTGGCGAACGGGAAAGCAGAATTCCAACTGCTAACAGTACTACCTGCACAAGAAGTCAATCGAATTGGGAACTACCGATCCGCAAAGAAACTTTGGGAAAAGCTCCTTGAACTTCATGAAGATACCTCCGAAACCAAACTAGCAAAAAAGAGACCTGCTTCGGAATCAACTTAGCAACCTCCGACTAGAAGAAAGAGAGTCAGTAGCTCAACTATAAGCTAAACTTAAGGAGCTAATTACAGAACTCAACAATCTCGGAAAGTCAGTAAGCAATCGGGACGCTCAAAGGTACGCATTAAACGCCTTCCCGAGACGCTTACTACAACTCTAAGGGTCTTGAGATAAGTACCTTAGAGAAATTTTTTTCGACATTAGAATTTCATAAATCTCGATGGACAGGAAAAAGTTAAACAGATAGCATCGTCCTAAGCACGAGAAAGATCCAATATGAAGAGGAAACTTCGGAAGATGAAGAAAACACGGCGTACAAGGTAAGGAAGTTCTCTAAATATTTTAAAGCCAAAAAAATTTAGTAAAGTGCAGGGTAAAATGTAAAGGAAGATTCGCTGCTACAACAACAACGAATAGGGGCAAGTGAAGGAAAGCTTCTCCAAATTGAAGAACAAAAGAAAAGAGACAACAAAGATAAACGTCTACAATTTAAAGGCAACCTGGGACAAATCCTCATTAGAAGATTTAGATCTCGAGGAACATTCCGGACTTGCACTGATGGCTTCGCACCAGGAAGATGAAAGCATCGATAAAGGGGGAGCCACGTCAGAAGACAACACCGGGTAGCCTTGGACTTCAGAAAGGATATGGTAAGTGAGGTATGTCTTCTACCTCCTGACCAATTATATTTTAGTATTAAGCAAATGATAAAATCTATGTGTAAATTAAAAAATAAAAATATAGAATTAAAAAGAAAATTATCTTCTTTATACCCATTAGAAATGTATGATAGATTAAAATTTGAAAATTAAACTTTGAAAGTTCAAATTGAAAAATTACAAAATAACTATGCATGTTCAAATTATTCTTGAAATTCAAAAATTAGATATTATGGCAAATATAAATGGTATTTTAAATTTTATAAGAGTCAAATTATAAAAATTTTTAGGACTTATTATGTTGACAAAAATTTATATTGGGTCCCAAAATCTATTTTAAACTGTTAAGTTTTTTTATTTGTCAAGTAGAGATTAATTTATTTTGGTAATTAATCATGTTGATATTTTTTAAAATGATATTACCTCTAGAAAAATTAACTTAATATTTTTAGATGATAGAATTTGCTTTTTTCTATCTATAGAATTTTTGTTTCAAAAATTTAGACAGATAATCAGATTTATTATGATTTTTTGATAAAAACATATTTTTAAAATTTAGAAATACTTAAAAAATGAATTTCATCAGATTCGAATTTTTGAGATCTATTGATTATCCTCTAATCCTTGAGAAAAATTTTCAAATATATTTGATGTCGAAATTAAAATTTAAAATTATTTTTTCAAATTGTCAACATTGAATGCAAAATTGATTTTTAAAATGTTAGAAAATTGTATTCACTTTGACAAATTTTTTGGAGATAATTCTATGAAAAATCTAACTTATATAAAAATTTGGTAAATTTTTGAATAAAAATTAATTTTTAAAAATTAATTTTCCAAATTAAACTTTACATTTTAAAAATTAATTTTCAAGTAAAATTTGAAAACTTAGATTTTCTAAAAACTATTTATTGTCTTAAAAATATACTTAAAATTTTGGATGTTAGATTATGTTTTTATAAATTCTTGTAAGCGTTAGTATTTCTCTTAACATGTTTTAAGTTTTTGATGTGATCAAAGGGGGAAAAAATAAGATTAAGTTAAGGGTAGACTTAATTTTAATTTTTTTTGGTACTTGGTTTATCATTTATTTATTCCTCTTTTTTTTTATGTTTGTTTACCCTAACTTAACTCGAGTTGATGCGCATTAAAAAGAAGAAGATTGTAAGTACTCCAGGTTAGTTTTGATGTGGTCAAGCAAGTCATGTTAGGTTTTGTTTATTTTTAATCCGGGTGTCTAAGTGTGTAGGAGTTTAGGAGCGCAGGAAGTCGAGCGAAAGATATAGCAGACGAGAAGGATGGCACAGGAAGGAGCTGACGTGCTTGGTGCATCCGAGAGACGCGGAGTATTGCGGAAGAGTATACCGGTGGAGCGAAAAGGACGCATGCGGCATCCGAGGGACGAGAAACCGTGAGAAAGCTCGCTCGAGGAGAAGACCGGAGGAGGGTTCGGGTGAGCCCAACTCTGGAAGTCCCGAAAATCACCTAAGAAGACCCGCCGTAAAATTGGTTAGCAAGGTGCTAACTAAAAAGCACTCAGGCACCCCTATGCATAAGGGCGCTCGGGCTCTTGGGCGCCCCTATACATACAGGCGCCTGAGACTTGAAAAATCATTCGTACCTAGCCATTTGCTGACATTGCGAATGGATATAAATTTCCAGACCATGTGTCAAGCACTCAGACGCCCTATTGTGCCATGTCAACATTCGAATAAAATCTTCCGGGACTATAAATAGACCCTCAGAGCTCAGTTGTAAATCACTTATTCATAGTATTCAAATTTTTTCTTGTTTTTCATTATTTTTCTAAGCTTTTCCACGTGTAAGAGGTTTCTCCATCAGAAGGAGTTTATTCAGGAGAATCGAGCTACATTCTGCCTTAGATTAGCAACCTCCTCGATTGTAAACCAAGTAAAATTCATTTTCCTCTTTCTTTTCAGTATTGCTTCATTTTTGATTGATAGGGATAAGCATCTCGGAGTGGACATGTGGCATGAGGAAGCTACGTGGCAGGACCCACTGAGCCGGAGCCCCAAGGTTAGGCCACCCAATAGGCTCCCGAGACCATCTCGGGAGAGTAGACCTAGGCCCTGACGTCAGGCCGACCATCGGGCTCCCGAGACCATCTCGAGAGAGCAGATCAAAGCCCCCCAAGGTTAGATCGAGGGTCGGGCTCCCGAGACCACCTCGGGAGAGCAGATCAAATCTCCCGAGGTCAGACCGAGGGTCGGGCTCCTGAGACCCTCTTGATAAAACACATGAAGGCCCTGAGGTCTGCTCGGGAGGCGAGACTCCAAGACTGGCTTGGAAGAGTGGAGCCCAAAGATCAAATTAGAAGTCAGAAAGCCCAATGTCAAATAGTCATTCCTCTTTCCCTAATAGGAAAGTCATCGAATAATTATTGCCCGCAATGCACGGCAATTAAGGACTTAATAATCGCGGTGACCGTTACCAAAAGATAGGATGTCTATCAAGTAATCGATGATTAAGGGATGTGGAGGAGAACGAGGGGGCACGTGTCACCGAAACCCCAGGTATATAAGATGTCTCAGACTCCAGGGAAGGGGGGAGATTTCCGAACTTAGAAGAAATCTCTTGATTCCTCATTGTCCTCCTAAGAGAATTCAGATTCCTGACTTAAGCGTCGGAGTGGGCTCTGTCGGAAAATCTTCCGGTGTGTTCCCATTAATGCTCGTGTTAATCTCGCAGGGCGTGAGCGTCTTCTCCCCGCCACCGTCCTCGTGGGCTGCGCCTTGGTGACTCGCCATCCACGTCGTTCCCTTCCGGAAGACTATTTATTATTGTTTGAACTAACTAACATCTTTGTTTAAGATAAATAAAAGATAGTGAGTTTTCATTTTCAGGGGCAATTCATCCCCCTCTTGCCGACCTACGATCACCTACATTCTCAAACACTCAACATTCATCCAGCCCATTCGAACTAAGGAAGGCCACTCAGGGTCTTCTCGCTCCCCAACACTCGGCTAAATGATCGCTCGGCTTCGCTTCTCGACTAGTGAGAATCCACTCTCAAAGCTCTCCGACTTCGTCCAATGGAATCCAACTTGGATTTAAGTCACCTCTTGAGCACTCAATCTTCGTCCCACAACATCTCACTTAGACTCAGAAAGTTCATTTGGAGTCTATGCTCCTGAGCACTCAACATTCATTCAATGATTTCTCATTTGGAGTCGGGAAGCCCAATCGGCTATCTGCGATAACCTTTGGCTCGGGTTCAACCTTCGACAACTCACGCAACCAACGACTTGATCGCCTCTGACAACTCGCACAGAAGGTGATATCCGACCAATAACCCAAAGTGTTAGAGGTATAATCCAATAGTTGTTCCCATAATTGCCTTCAGGCAACCCACTAGGCGACGTTTCGCTTGTGTGGTCATCTACATGGCTCACCTAGGGTTTGTATGGCCGCTTGCATGAAACTTTCACTTCCGCAACTGATCCTGTCGCAGAGCGAGGTGGACTCCCAAGGGTGAGGTGGACTCGAGCACTGCCTCTGCTGGCTCCGAACTACAAGAAAGATAACCATTAGAAACCCACCGGGAGAAATCCTCGGCAAGGTCCTCCAACGATCAAGTCAGTCTCCAGTGGAAGAAATGAAAGTAGAAGAACTATAGCAAAACTCTATTGCGCGTACCTGCGTGTGAAGTGTGGAGGACCTTATATAGCCGAGGGAGCCGACAATTTTTGCCCCACGTCTGCCATCTTTTTGTCTCATGTGAGGACAGGATCAAGGGTACTGTCAGCTCACCGACCGACGCCGACTGACGCCGCCCAGTTTGACGCGGGCAGGGTCGTTGTGGTACGGAGTGTTAGGGTATGCCAGGAAAGTGCTGTGTCACTGGATATTCGTGATTTGGACACGAGTGGTGTCAGATCTGAACCGTCCTACATCGATTCTCGTACCACTTTTACCAGTATAGTGTTAGGGAGTGGGTGTTCCTTAGGAAACGACAATTCTCGAGCTGGAACGCCGACCGGCTGCCCCAAGTGAGATCATGTCGTGCAACCAATACCTCCCAGATTAGAACAGTGTACTCCCTGAGTCAAGGAGCACTCGAACTTGGCCATTCCAACTCATCCCTAGGTCATAGGGTTAGGGCCCAAGGTGACCGCCGACTGGATGCCAAACGAGTGTTGCCCGAACGACCTTGAGCCCGACAATCGGTATCTCTCGCTAGGGGATGATTTAGGATGCGTATCGAGAGGCGGGCTGAGTCCAAAACAAAGGTGTAGACTCCATTAATATTCGTCATTTCAGAAAAATTTCTGAAACACGGCATTAAGAGCAAGAGTCATGACTCAAACAACCCTTCCCTATGAATTTCAAAATTTTCAATATGGGTTGGGTTTTTTACTGAAAAATATTCCTCATTAAGGGGCAAGAGACATGATTCAACCAACCCGTATAAATGAATATTTAGAATTGCAACACGGGTTTGTATCGAATCACTATTACATTTGTTCCAGGTATGATTAGGCAAACCTCATTTTAACACTTGACGTTTTAGAAACATTTCTAAGAATCAAGGGTCTTAATGATTCCTACCCATATTTTAATACTTGAACAAATTTGTGCTCCCTTAGTACTAGGTTTGTACCAATGGGTGATCAAATATGTTTCAATTGTAATCGGATTGTATCATGTTTGTTTGTAGTATGATCATTAAACTGATACAATTCGATGCAAAGTGATTAGTCTGGAAAGTTTTTGGATCAAATTGGAACGATCTGGGAGTTCCTTGATCAGATTTGATCTGATCGGTCACTAGACCGATCAGAGTGAGTCCTGATCGGTCGGTGGACCGATTAGGTATAACACAGAAAGGTTTTTAAAACTGAGAAGTTTTAGAAACGGTTCTGTTTCAACGTTTGAACACTCTAAACCCTAACACAATCAAATTTAACTCCTAACAGAGTTCCATTACACCTTGTTTGGAAAGGAAGGAAATGGAATTCCTTTGGGAATTGGAATTCAATTCCATCGTTTGGTAGCAATTTTCAGGAAGGAATTGCTAAGGAATTGAATTCCAATTCCTTTCAAACCCCTCAAAACAAATCACACCTAAACACATGTGATTTGTGAAAGGAATTGAATTCCTTTCACTTAAACAAATTAAATTACCAAATCACCCCTCACAAAACAAATCAAAGTTGTTCCGACTCCATCCTCGCAGGATAAAATCGTAAACGTATAATAATTGAATTGAATTCAATTCTGTTTTTACAATTCATTCCAAACATGGGAATTGGAATTCAATTCCGGTCGGAATTCAATTCCGACCGAAATTGAATTCCAATTCCTTACTTAAAGGGTTTCCAAACAGGGTGTTAAACAATACTCATGCTCCTTAACCAAAGAGAACAACATGATTTGCATCTCTTTAACAAACATGTATATTTTCAAATCATGCAACATCTTCAATATAACTTGAGAGTAAAACTCATAAATACAAAGTTTAAAGTGTGATTCAGAAAATACATGGTAAGCATGAATGTGATGACCTGGACTTTCTATGGTAAATACAAAGTGACTAGTGTCCCTTAACTAAGGTTTATTCCACATTAAGAATTTCTATGAAAAGAGACACAAACATGTTTGTATCGATTTCAATGAGTGATCACATCTCCAAAACATGCTTGTAGTTTGTCTGACATGCATTTATTTTATTTACCTCATTTAGACAGTTTCAAAAACATGCATTCACAAAAACATGAAGTTGCCATGGAATTGTCTAAATTTTTTAATTGTATGAAGTCAAAAGAAATTAACCTAGACCTCAAATTTATGATGAGATATTGCAAGAGTAAACTGTTATTCTAACTTATACCTCATATTGCAGTAACCTCAAACTTGCAATAATAAAGCTACACATTCTAGGCAATCCACAGTAGAAACACTTCATGTGTCAACCTAAATCATTCATGCAAAATATATAATTTTTCCAAAACTTGTAGATTTATTTTGAAGCATGGATATACCATCATTCATTGCATGAAAAGTTTCCTTATTGCCCAAATGAGATTTCATAAATCACTAGCCAAGAGATAATATTGTTATAAGAGCTAAGACAATGAAGATCAAAGCACTTAATTCAACTTTTCCATAACCAATCATGTGAATGACATTTTTTTTGTTGGTCATGGATTTGGAGCACCAAATATCAACCACCCATGTTGATAGATGCTCCCCCTCAATCAAAGCTATACAATTCTAAATATGGAGGTTTTAGGAAACAAACAACACAAGTGCAGAAACAGAAATGAAGAACAGAAATCAAAATAAGGAAAGTAAACCAGACGACACAACGATGTACAAGGTTCGGGGATAACTTGCCCCTACTCCTTGGCGTGCCCGTAAGGTGGGCGATCCCTTGATCGTCGGCAGATCAAGCGCCGGTGAACACCGGATAAGATAGAGCCTCCTTCTCGGTGGAGAAACCTCTCCACAGATCTCACAGATGATTGAACTTGAGTACAAGAGATCACACAAGAAGGAACACTCACAAAGATCTCACAGGAATGCAACAAGATCGCTCAAGCACAAAGCAACAGAGAGCACAACCCCACAGCAAAAACTTCACTCGTTTTTCTGTCTTCCTTGTTATCGCTCCTCTGCTTCCAGCCTCGTCTTAAGCCTCTGCTGCCATCACCAGGCTCTCCATCAGCATCCACTGAAGCCATAGCCTGCCCCCCTGACTTCATAAGCACACAGTCCACTGAAGACCCTCTCCAGCTGAGCCTCCGTCAGTTGCCAGCTGCTCTCCAGACACCGTTGAGACCTGAAACAAGGAAACAACCAAACCTGCTCCAAGGAAAGCCTCCCTTTGACTCTCCTCCAATGTTTGAATAATCACTGTAAAGCCTGCACACTCCAATAGAAGCTTAGCAACTCATATCAAACATAATCAGCAATGTATCAGAGAATTGGCAGAGAAAACAGTCGCGATCAGAGCTTCTGACAGCATATTTGAATTAAAGTTTTGCTCCTGATCGGTCACCAGACCGATCCAGCAGTCTTCTACATCCAACCTTAAGCTTAGAAGCTTATCAGGCATAAGCTGCCCCGAGCCTAATCAAACTAGGTCAACCTTGACCTAATAAAGATTGCACCAACAATCTCCCCCTTTTGATGTTTGACAATATGTTTGAGAAAGATTAATCCCTATTAGTCTTTCAATCTTCTCCCCCTTTGACACACATCAAAAACTCTCCCCGAGAGTCAATATGGTCAAAGGTAAGTCCAATGAAGGTCCCAAACCTTTCATTTAGACCTATGCTCACCTTGATAAAGAATCCCAATCTTCATCCTTTCTCTTAACCAAAAAAAATTTGACCATATGCTTTTAAGGAAGACCTCCCCTTCAAAACATGATCTAAACCTCTATCATTGCACCAACAATGATTTGAGAGTACCTAAACCTATAGGAAATCAAAATCTCTCTTCAACCCTATAGTTTTGAGATTCAAAACTTGAATCAAAATCTCTCCTCAACCCTATAGTTTTCACAGAACCATCTCCCCTTTTTGATTTTATACTGAAATTTAGCCAAATGTACTTATAAAAGTATTTCAAGAGGCTAGGGATTGGTAGGTTACTCAAAATTGGGTTATCAGACTGAGAACAGACAGTTTCAGCCTTACCAATCGATTGGTGTTGGGAACCAATCGATTAAGCTATACCGTAATCGATCAACCGATCGATTACAGTTGCCCTTAATCGATCAACCGATCGATTACGGCTGCCCTTAATCCATCACCTGATCGATTGAGAGTTTCTGATTTCTGAAAATATATTAAGTCCGAATTTCAAAAACTCCTAAATAATTCTACAAAATTTAGAAAATTTTAAAATTTTCTGTAGATATTATTTATAATATATACTATCAAGGAAAAATAATTTTACATGAAAATACCTTTCTTTTTCAATGATTGACACAAAATGGAAACCATTGAAATATTTCAATGTTTCACTCTATTTTGTATCCAATTCATCAATGATGAGATCTATCAAAAGATAGTCTTTACCAAGGTTTTCCAAGATAGTTTTGAAATAAATTTCAAAAATAATTTCCAACCATGTTCCTTGGGCTAAATGCACATGACTAGTACATTAGCTTTCCCAATGATTGGAGTTCATTTATATTCAAATTTTGATGAATCTACAACTCAATAGGATGCATATAAACCAACACCTTGAGTTATGTTCATCACCCTAACATCTCACTTGTTTCTAATGTATCTCAAAAACACATACAAGTCATCTTATGGTCTTAGTGAGATGTAAAAGTCATGTTCCCCATAAACTAAGGGTTCATGCATTTCTGCCTAGGCATTATAATCTTTAATCATCCACCTTGGATGTTAATTAATGCCAATGCCCTTAATTTCAATAAAAATTAAATTAATGCATGATAATAACTATGACATGCATCATATGAGGATTTTAAAAAAAAATTATAACTAGATAATGCATGTATGACATGACATGTAATATTTTCATAATAAAATATGAATGATGGATTATGATGTCATGGCATGTGATAGGGCATATAAAACATGACATAGTAGCACAAAAGAAAATACCTAGATTTCCTATCTATGTATCAATAACTCATCGCTAAGTCATTGATAATCCTAACTTTGCCCCTAATTTCCAAGATAATGCCGAAACTCCCCAACTTGGCCTATCTTTGGATTCTAACCTAGTTGTGCCAACATTTATTGACTTCAATCTTTCCAAAAATATAGTTTGGCACAAATTTTACTCCTCCTAGAGTAATCAAATAACTCCTTCATTTTCAAGGGTAATAACTCCTCGAAAATGTCCCAAAGTGCCAACTTCATCAAGGTTAGGTTAACTACCCTTCCAATATGAGTTGACACTCCCTAGACCTATCTAGGGTGTGAGAAATACACTCTTAGAACCCAAAACATATTAGTGCTCCTTGGGTGTTCTAGGTATTCACTAGAGATAACTTCCCTTGACACCTTCCTAATGACTCTTCTAGGCTTCTCCGAAGCCTTAGTCATGTTAGTCTTGTCTTGGTCAACTCTAGGGATGGCTTCCCTTGTGGCCTTGACTTGACTCCTTGACCTTGATTGAGTTCCATACCTATATGGAACTCTATGATAGGATGGACCATCATCCTTGGTTTTAGGTTTGTATCCCAAACCTTTCTTACTCCTAGAGGGTCCTTGATTTTCTAAATCTAGGTTTTGAATTTTTGATTCCTTTAATAGATTTTCTATCCTTTTGAGGGATTTTTCTAATGTCTCAAGTTTTGACCTCAAAACTTGATTTTCAATCATTACTTTCTCAAGGCTTGGTTTTCTAAAATTGCCTTGGTGATTTTTCTTTTTGGCCTTGTTTTGGGTAGGTCAACCCTTAAATGATCTAATATCTTCCCTATCCTTAGGTGTGGTAGACCTAGCATGGAGGACTCTATATTTTTCCTTAGGTTTTTCATACCTCCTATTTTCATGATAAATAGCATTTAAATGATAATAATTTTTTCTAGCATACATATTATCATGATTTAGATAAATACCATTACCTAATGGTACCTTAGTCTTAATCTTGGAGGCTCCCCCTTGATTTGAGCTCCTCCTTTTTGCCTTTGTTGGATCCTTCCCCTTTAGACATTGATTCCGATAATGACTCTTTTGCTTGCATGAGAAGCACACAATGTGTTTCTTACCCTTCTTTGCCACGGGGCTGACCTCCTTTGACTTCTCCATGGTCTTGGGTGCCACTTGCACCTTCTTCTTGACCAATTTGGGGTACTTACTCTTATAGTGTCCTTTTCCCATACATTCAAAACAAATGATATGATTTTTATTTTTACCAATTGAAATTTCTATACCTTAACTAAGGAAAGATCCTTGGAAACCTTGTAGGCATCCACCATGGATGACCATAAAGTATTCCTTGGAAAAGCTTTTAGAACTAACCTTACTAGATCCCGGTTTTCTACCTTTTCATTGATGGAGTGGAGGCCATTGAGGATCTCTTTGAATCTTCCATGGAGTTCACTTACCTTTTCATTTTCTTCCATGGAAAGATTTTGGAGTTGACTGTGAAGGAGGTCCTTCTTGGCTATTCGGGTGTCTTGAGTTCCTTCGTGGAGCTCAATGATTTTGTTCCAAAGATCTTTAGCACTTGTAAAAGGACCCACCTTGATCAACTCCTACTTGGTCAACCCGCATTGCAAAGTGACCACCGCTTTGGCATTTGCTTCACTCTTTCTTATTTGCTCAGCCGACCAACTTGAGAAGTCGAGATCTTTTCCTTCAACATCTCTTGGAGGGATGAAACCTTCTTTAACCGAGAACCATACGCTCATGTTTGTCTTCAAATAAAATTCCATCTTCGATTTTCAATATTGAAAATCTGTGCCGTCGAAGAGTGGAGGTCGGTTTGTGCTCATTCCTTCTCTTCCAGCAATCTTGTTGATAACTCTCGGATGTTAAGCCGCTTGTACAGAGCCCCAAGCTCTGATATCACTTGTTCGAACATAGATGGCTAGAGGGGGGGGGGGGAGGTGAATATAGCCAGACACAATTTTCTTTCACAAACTTTTTGCACTTCAAGAGTTAGGCAGCGGAAACAAACAACACAAGTGCAGAAACAGAAATGAAGAACAGAAATCAAAACAAGGAAAGTAAACCAGACGACACAACGATGTACAAGGTTCGGGGATAACTTGCCCCTACTCCTTGGCGTGCCCGTAAGGTGGGCGATCCCTTGATCGTCGGCAGATCAAGCATCGGTGAACACCGGATAAGATAGAGCCTCCTTCTCGGTGGAGAAACCTCTCCACAGATCTCACAGATGATTGAACTTGAGTACAACAGATCACACAAGAAGGAACACTAACAAAGATCTCACAGGAATGCAACAAGATCGCTCAAGCACAAAGCAACAGAGAGCACAACCCCACAGCAAAAACTTCACTCGTTTTTCTGTCTTCCTTGTTATCGCTCCTCTGCTTCCAGCCTCGTCTTAAGCCTCTGCTCCCATCACCAGGCTCTCCATCAGCATCCACTGAAGACATAGCCTGCCCCCCTGACTTCATAAGCACACAGTCCACTGAAGACCCTCTCCAGCTGAGCCTCCGTCAGTTGCCAGCTGCTCTCCAGACACCGTTGAGACCTGAAACAAGGAAACAGCCAAACCTGCTCCAAGGTAAGCCTCCCATTGACTCTCCTCCAATGTTTGAATCATCCCTGTAAAGCCTGCACACTGCAATAGAAGCTTAGCAACTCATATCAAACATAATCAGCAATATATCAGAGAATCGGCAGAGAAAACAGTCGCGATCAGAGCTTCTGACAGCATATTTGAATTAAAGTTTTGCTCCTGATCGGTCACCAGACCGATCCAGCAGTCTTCTACATACTCCTGATTGGTCCCCAGACCTATCCAGCAGTCTGCTGCACCAATCAGGCTCCAGCCTGATCGGTTACCAGACCAATCAGGCTCCAGCCTGACCGATCAGGAGTCATCCTGATCGGTTATAGTGAGAACCTTACGAAAAATGATCGATCACTAGACCGATCTGAACAGTATCCTTGATCGGTCACCAGACCGATCAGGAGCAGATCAGTAAGGTCCCCAAAACCTACTGGATGTTCCCTGATCGGTCACCGGACCGATCCGGAGCAGAGCAGCAGGTGAACTGTATGCTCTCTGATTGGTCACCAGATCGATCAGCCATCGCTGGATCGGTCACCAGACCAATCCACGAAGGAGCACCGTGCCAACTTCCCTGATCGGTCACCAGACCGATCCAGGCAAGCCCAAATGCAGGCCCACCTTGAACGAAGCTGGGCCTGAAATAAGATATATTCAGGCCCAAGTTGGGCCTGAAATAAAATTATTTCAGGCCCACCTTGGTCCTGAATTAAAATTATTTCAGGCCCACCGTGGCCTGAAATAAAATTATTTCAGGCCCATCTTGTGCATGAAATAAAATTATTTCAGGCCCAACGTGGGCCTGAAATAAAATTATTTGAAATTCTGAAAAACCTATATCAGTAGGTAGGGTTGAGATAGGAGATGAGATTTTGAGTGCCCGAACCTCTAATCTTGCTGTATCACCAATGCTATATCAGTGGTTTAGGTATATCAGTGAGTTTTGAGCAAAACTCACTGATGGACCTCCCATATCTGGAATTCTAAAAAACCTATATCAGTAGATAGGGTTGAGATAGGAGATGAGATTTTGGGTGCCCAAACATCTAATCTTGCTTTATCACCAATACTATATCAGTGGTTTAGGTATATCAGTGAGTTTTGAGCAAAACTCACTGATGGACCTCCCATATTTGGAATTCTGAAAAACCTATATCAGTAGATAGGGTTGAGATAGGAGATGAGATTTTGGGTGCCCAAACCTCTAATCTTGCTGTATCACCAATGCTATATCAGTGGTTTAGGTATATCAGTAAGTTTTGAGCAAAACTCACTGATGGACCTCCCATATCTGGAATTCTGAAAAACCTATATCAGTAGGTAGGGTTGAGATAGGAGATGAGATTTTGGGTGCCCAAACCTCTAATCTTGTTGTATCACCAATGCTATATCAGTGGTTTAGGTATATCAGTGAGTTTTGAGCAAAACTCACTGATGGACCTCCCATATCTGGAATTCTGAAAAACCTATATCAGTAGGTAGGGTTGGGATAGGAGATGAGATTTTGGGTGCCCAAACCTCTAATCTTGCTGTATCACCAATGCTATATCAGTGGTTTAGGTATATCAGTGAGTTTAGGGTTTAGGGTTTAGGATTTAGGGTTTAGGGTTTAGGGTTTAGGGTTTAGGGAGGTCCATCAGTGAGTTTTGAGCAAAACTCACTAATGGACCTCCCATATCTGGAATTCTGAAAAACCTATATCAGTAGGTAGGGTTGAGATAGGAGATGAGATTTTGGGTGCCCAAACCTCTAATCTTGCTATATCACCAATGCTATATCAGTGGTTTAGGTATATCAGTGAGTTTTGAGCAAAACTCACTGATAGACCTCCCATATCTGGAATTCTGAAAAACCTATATCAGTAGGTAGGGTTGAGATAGGAGATGAGATCTTGGGTGCCCAAACCTCTAATCTTGCTGTATCACCAATGCTATATCAGTGGTTTAGGTATATCAGTGAGTTTTGAGCAAAACTCACTGATGGACCTCCCATATCTGGAATTCTGAAAAACCTATATCAGTAGATAGGGTTGAGATAGGAGATGAGATTTTGGGTGCCCAAACCTCTAATCTTGCTTTATCACCAATGCTATATCAGTGGTTTAGGTATATCAGTGAGTTTTTAGCAAAACTCACTGATGGACCTCCCATATCTGGAATTCTGAAAAACCTATATCAGTAGATAGGGTTGAGATAGGAGATGAGATTTTGGGTGCCCAAACCTCTAATCTTGCTTTATCACCAATGCTATATCAGTGGATTTTTATGTGCACACTAAGTACCAATATTTATTAGTTATGTTCTATAAACGTATTACACCTATACAACTACAAATTTATTATCCACCAACATAAATCAGAAGTATTTAATGGTTAACAGAGACCCTGAAATTTTCCTAGTTGAGGCACACGGTGGGCCTGAAATGACTTGATTTCAGGCCCACCCTGGGCCTGAAATGGATCTATTCAGGCCCAACTTGGGCCTGAAAGGTTTTATTTCAGGCCCTCCTTGGGCCTGAAGTGTTTTTATTTCAGGCCCGCCGTGGGCCTAAATTGATTTATATCAGGCCCACCGTGGGTCTGGATTCATTTTATTTCAGGCCCACCGAGGGTCTGAAAAGTTAATTTCATGCTCACCTTGGCCATTAAATAAAATCATGATTTATAGATTAATATTCTATATTTATCTACAAGTTGTGACCAAATCCTGTAATTTTATTTAATTATTAATCTTTAGAATTTGAAACAAGTTTTTTAAATTTATGGTAGAGATAATCCATCTTACTAAGTCAATACAGAATGCATACCAATTTTCAATTCCTTCGAGACGATAAAGTCATATTTTCAAATTATGTATCAGAAACCCACTGATGGACCTTCGATACTTGGATATATGTCAGTAGTTAGAGTTAACCAAAGAGATGTTATTTCTGGTGTGCAAACTTTGTCCAAATCATTATGAGTTGTTTTCTTACCGTATCAGTTGGTACACTACATTGCAGCAACTCGATGTGAATCAACATCACACAATTGTTTTGTTTTTCTGGACAATAAATTATATTCCTACAAATTACACAATTTCTATACAAATGGAGCCGAATCACCAGTAAAAGATGTTTTTTACAACATTACTTCAAGAGATTGACAGTCTCATGTTTTACAATACATGTCTCCCATAATATTTACTGTCAGATCAAATCTCATTTTCGTCATATCTCCTTATTTGAAATCCATCTTCTCATCGTATAGGAGACATTGGACGTATTGCATAACAAAGAAGGCACAGTCCACGCTGAAAATAACAAACAATATTTCAGATTTCAATAAGTGGGGTAATAAAATACTTTGATCATTTTTAAATTTTCAAACTCTTCCTCACTTATTGACCTATGTTTTTGTTGGGGACATTTTTGTCTGACGGAGGGCCATTTGTCCAAGGGATGATGACTTTGTAGATATGGATGAATAGCCGTAAGTTCCTCGCGAGTATATTGTTTAAGTTCTTTTACCTGTCAAATATATCATGAATTTCAATGACATTTTTTTATCAAATGATGAACATATATATGAATAAAGGTAGGTAGCTCACCGCTGAGTCAAAATCATGCTTATATTTACGGCCACTAGCAAGAGAATTTAAATGAATGAAAGTCATTGCTTCTGTATCCACCGCCAACAAGTGAAAGTGTGTATTATCACTGCACAAAGGTATTAAAATATATCTAAACCCTTGTTCTATCATATCCGTCTTCATCACTTGTTGCATGGAAAACTTTCTTGACGATCTTATTGAAGCCTAAATAGTTGCAAAATCAAAATTATTAATAACCACATCATAATACTAGGTCTTCTACAATCTATTAATTTATACTAATTTACATCACTTACTGTGAAGAAGGTTGAACAATATATTGACTTGTGGTATGACCTACCAGATGTGGATGCTCCCCTAAATAACATTTTACAGAAGGCATCAATGACCTCGCCTTTTGTAAAAACCTCTCCATTGAGGATTTGTAAGAATGAATGCAATTTCAAAGCAAAGGGTGCATCCTCCCAGATAAATTCATTATCCAACCTGCCAAGTTAATTGATAAGATTATATATTAAAGCCCCAAATATATTAACTAAACTACGTTTCATAACTTACTTTAGGTTCTCCAATTTATTTATCACGTAGGCCACTTCTTTATCTTGATTTTTCTTCTTCGACTTCATAAAATGCTTCTTCACAAACTACATCGATACAATTTACACCAAACTAATTAATGACCAAATTCAATAAATTTGACATAATTAATATGAAAATAAGTCACATACATCAATGCCTTGTTGCCTCATTTTGTATAGTTCGAAGGTCCTTCTTTTCTCCTCCTCTATATCTTCTTCAGACATGACTTCTATTACAGTAATGGTTTCTCTTGCTTCATCCATATCCTCCTCACTAAGTTTCCTATTTCCCTTGTCCATGACATTTGATGTTTGTTCCTTTCTCCGCTTCCCCTTATGTAATAGTTGGTGCCATACTGGACTCTCAATTGGAGTATCCCTGTAATCATACCGAGTTCGGTCACGTCCTCTCCTTGTTCTACAAGATACTGGATCAGAAAGAGGACTGACTATAGGATAGCTTTCTTGAGCCTCCATGCCCTTTTTTTCAATAATTGAAAGTAATTCCTTAACCCTTTCATTCAAACATATATTCTCCTCTGTTAGCTCCTTGATTAGGGTGTCTTTAAGAATGCATTCACCACATGGCCTTACATCTTCTGTGTCATGTCCTTGTGATGTCGCTATAGGCCGTGGAATGCCATCCCCAATCTCAAGGTTCTCAAACAATGTGTTTTAATGTAGGTTAGGAATTATTTCAACAATCACCTGTCAATTACCAAGTACACAAATTTTACTGCCTCTATATCAAACTAACAAAGATAAACTAACATAGATTACAGTTTACAATAATTACCTCTTCGGACCTGATTTGGTTGACAAGGTCCCTCACCCTACTAATATGCGAAGGAATATTCCTCCACTTATTTATTCGGGGTCCTTCAACATTGTATGGTTTTTGAATGGGTACATGCTCCAAAAACCATGCCTACACAAAGTTTTCCAGACAATTACATTAATAACAGCAAAATATTATAAAATATAATTTAGGTAAATTCTACTCACTGCCAAAAGCCCAGCAAATCCCTTTACGTAAGGGAGGTTTGTGGTCCTCTGGTTTCCTTGACTTGATGAAAATAATTCCCCAATCTTAGGTAATTGGGGAGACAAAAATTTATGGATAGCTTCCACCCAGTTGAATCTACCAAGATTGTCATAATCATCTACTATATCTACAAGCCCTAGAGGGACCTTATATGTACTAGACGAAAATAAAACACAAACAAATATATACAAAATATAAAATTTACAAACTAATAACACATCATCCTCTGATTCAACACTTTTAGAATAATGTTTAAGTAAGTCCTCAATTCTTGTTCTGGTAGGTTGTTTTTCTTTTGAGAAGTAAGTACGATAGAGGTCACCCGATGCTTCAGTTGAATTAATAGGGATCGAAACTCCACGGTCCACTATACCCAGTACCAAAGCAACATCTCGTCTGGTGAACGCAACCGGTACACCTGAAACAATTAAAATATTTAGTTATCATCAACAATATAGGCTTCAATTTATTTCTCTTTGGGCCTGAAATGAATCATTCAGGCCCACGTTGGGTCTGAAATGAATTCATTTCAGGCCTACCTAGGGCCTGAAGTTAATTCACTTCAGGCCCTCGGTAGGCCTGAAATTATTTCATTTCAGGCCTACTGACCTGAAGTGAATTTCACCTTAAATTCACTCATTTAAATTGATCAAATATCAATCATTTATGGTCAACTATATCCAAGTTTTATCTTACTATAGATACTGTTTATAATTCATAATTAAAACTATTACCTGAGAATTTAAAAACTTGCGAGGATGAATCCCAACTTTCAAATATATTAACCAAAATTCCCCGAATATGCTGCAATTCTTGAATGTCCAAGAAAACACTGAAGGGCGACTCTTTGATCTTCGCAATGTGTTGATCATTTAAAATTTCAAATGCTTCAACAAAATGTTTAAAATGGCCTAAAACACTGTACCAATGTAATTTTTTCCCAAACTCATCTGAACCCTACAGTTTTTATACATTACAAATTTATTCAGCAAAAATAAGTATAAACAATATCACAAGTAGTGTTTATTCAGCAAAAATAAGTTTAAACAATATCACAAGCAGTGTTTATTCAGCAAAATTAAGTATAAACAATATCACATACCTTGGTGATTAATGCCAATGAAGAAGACGATGAGGAACCACCCACAGACCTTTTTCCTTCCATTATTATAAAAATCAAACCTGCAGAAATCCTAAATCCTACTTTGATAGTGCCGAGCAGTATCAACTTCAACGTTAACACTTCAAGCAGCCTCAGGATCACACACTACCACTTTCCTGTATAGGAGCCTAAGTTTTGGTTGGGCGGAGGGATTCGAGGGAGTAGCAAACGACTAAAGCACAACTAGGGCACGCACAATGCCCTCCTTCAACAATACCATTTACGTTTTCGCGGTGAGAGAGAGAATGACCTTGCCATCCGAACCACATATTCTTATTTTACTGCAAAAGTGGTTCGGATGTCTCGAAAATAGGAATGACAAAGGTCTTTTGTGGCGCCAAGGGTATAATATGAAGTTCACTTAAAGGGCTACGCCCTTTGGTAAAATAGAAACCATGGGATGCCCTTTGGTAATTTCGTATTGTCACGTACGCCCTTTGGTAAATTGCCCTAAAAAAAATAATAATAGGATGTTGAAATGATTAAAAATATTTTGTCCTAAATTAGATTAAATGATCTTGATTAACATAAAATTAATTTGTATGTATTCATCTTTTATGATTATATCTATTTCATCAAATATCAATTTCACTCAATATGTATCTAGAGTAATAATTTTTTAACACGAATTAAAATTTTTAAATATATTCATATTCAAAAATTTATTGCTCTTAATATATTAGGTTAAATTAATATTTGAGAGTATTGATATAATAAAGAAAAGTAGACAAACACATAGTAGCCAATTTTATATGGATTCGAGATCATTTAATCAATTAGCCAGTTTTTGTTGGAACCGGTAGGAGAGCTAGAGAGGGGGGGGGGGTGATTAGCTCCGATCTTTGCTCGTTGATGATTTGTTGCGGTGGAAGACTTGAGCAATGCTAACATCTCAATTTTACTTGGTATCCACCTCCTTGAGGTGACTAATCCAAGGGTCCACTCTCCTCACTCTCTCATGCACTATGAAAGATCTCCTTCTTGAGGTGGAGAAAACTCTTACAAGCTTCCAAGAAGATACAACAAGAATCCAAGCAAATACAAAATGAAATCTTACAAGATTTACAATGATAAGCTCAAGCTTTGCTTTCCTTGCTATCTTCAAGCTTGCGATCACCTCTAGAACTTTGGAAGTGCAGCAACACTAAGCCCCAAAGCTTCTCTTGAAATGACATAGAAGGAGGAGGAGAAGTGCCGAAGAATCCGTGAAGAGTTTCGCTTCAATCCTGCGTGAAAACCCTATATACTCGACGCCTAGGGTTTCTGAATCGATTACCCAATCGATTACCACGTCAAACTTAGCCGTTCAATGGCTAGTTTTTGAACCGTAATCGATTACAAGCATCCTGAATCGAATGCTGAATCAATTCAGGACCCTTCTGTGCTCTCGCGCAAA
>JAGFNQ010000613.1:0-47882 GCA_024364735.1 Boesenbergia rotunda | reverse complement strand
AAAGATTGCACCAACAATCTCCCCCTTTTGATGTTTGACAATATGTTTGAGAAAGATTAATCCCTATTAGTCTTTCAATCTTCTCCCCCTTTGACACACATCAAAAACTCTCCCCGAGAGTCAATATGGTCAAAGGTAAGTCCAATGAAGGTCCCAAACCTTTCATTTAGACCTATGCTCACCTTGATAAAGAATCCCAATCTTCATCCTTTCTCTTAACCAAAAAAAATTTGACCATATGCTTTTAAGGAAGACCTCCCCTTCAAAACATGATCTAAACCTCTATCATTGCACCAACAATGATTTGAGAGTACCTAAACCTATAGGAAATCAAAATCTCTCCTCAACCCTATAGTTTTGAGATTCAAAACTTGAATCAAAATCTCTCCTCAACCCTATAGTTTTCACAGAACCATCTCCCCTTTTTGATTTTATACTGAAATTTAGCCAAATGTACTTATAAAAGTATTTCAAGAGGCTAGGGATTGGTAGGTTACTCAAAATTGGGTTATCAGACTGAGAACAGACAGTTTCAGCCTTACCAATCGATTGGTGTTGGGAACCAATCGATTAAGCTATACCGTAATCGATCAACCGATCGATTACGGCTGCCCTTAATCCATCACCTGATCGATTGAGAGTTTCTGATTTCTGAAAATATATTAAGTCCGAATTTCAAAAACTCCTAAATAATTCTACAAAATTTAGAAAATTTTAAAATTTTCTGTAGATATTATTTATAATATATACTATCAAGGAAAAATAATTTTACATGAAAATACCTTTCTTTTTCAATGATTGACACAAAATGGAAACCATTGAAATATTTCAATGTTTCACTCTATTTTGTATCCAATTCATCAATGATGAGATCTATCAAAAGATAGTCTTTACCAAGGTTTTCCAAGATAGTTTTGAAATAAATTTCAAAATAATTTCCAACCATGTTCCTTGGGCTAAATGCACATGACTAGTACATTAGCTTTCCCAATGATTGGAGTTCATTTATATTCAAATTTTGATGAATCTACAACTCAATAGGATGCATATAAACCAACACCTTGAGTTATGTTCATCACCCTAACATCTCACTTGTTTCTAATGTATCTCAAAAACACATACAAGTCATCTTATGGTCTTAGTGAGATGTAAAAGTCATGTTCCCCATAAACTAAGGGTTCATGCATTTCTGCCTAGGCATTATAATCTTTAATCATCCACCTTGGATGTTAATTAATGCCAATGCCCTTAATTTCAATAAAAATTAAATTAATGCATGATAATAACTATGACATGCACCATATGAGGATTTTAAAAAAAAATTATAACTAGATAATGCATGTATGACATGACATGTAATATTTTCATAATAAAATATGAATGATGAATTATGATGTCATGGCATGTGATAGGGCATATAAAACATGACATAGTAGCACAAAAGAAAATACCTAGATTTCCTATCTATGTATCAATAACTCATCGCTAAGTCATTGATAATCCTAACTTTGCCCCTAATTTCCAAGATAATGCCGAAACTCCCCAACTTGGCCTATCTTTGGATTCTAACCTAGTTGTGCCAACATTTATTGACTTCAATCTTTCCAAAAATATAGTTTGGCACAAATTTTACTCCTCCTAGAGTAATCAAATAACTCCTTCATTTTCAAGGGTAATAACTCCTCGAAAATGTCCCAAAGTGCCAACTTCATCAAGGTTAGGTTAACTACCCTTCCAATATGAGTTGACACTCCCTAGACCTATCTAGGGTGTGAGAAATACACTCTTAGAACCCAAAACATATTAGTGCTCCTTGGGTGTTCTAGGTATTCACTAGAGATAACTTCCCTTGACACCTTCCTAATGACTCTTCTAGGCTTCTCCGAAGCCTTAGTCATGTTAGTCTTGTCTTGGTCAACTCTAGGGATGGCTTCCCTTGTGGCCTTGACTTGACTCCTTGACCTTGATTGAGTTCCATACCTATATGGAACTCTATGATAGGATGGACCATCATCCTTGGTTTTAGGTTTGTATCCCAAACCTTTCTTACTCCTAGAGGGTCCTTGATTTTCTAAATCTAGGTTTTGAATTTTTGATTCCTTTAATAGATTTTCTATCCTTTTGAGGGATTTTTCTAATGTCTCAAGTTTTGACCTCAAAACTTGATTTTCAATCATTACTTTCTCAAGGCTTGGTTTTCTAAAATTGCCTTGGTGATTTTTCTTTTTGGCCTTGTTTTGGGTAGGTCAACCCTTAAATGATCTAATATCTTCCCTATCCTTAGGTGTGGTAGACCTAGCATGGAGGACTCTATATTTTTCCTTAGGTTTTTCATACCTCCTATTTTCATGATAAATAGCATTTAAATGATAATAATTTTTTCTAGCATACATATTATCATGATTTAGATAAATACCATTACCTAATGGTACCTTAGTCTTAATCTTGGAGGCTCCCCCTTGATTTGAGCTCCTCCTTTTTGCCTTGGTTGGATCCTTCCCCTTTAGACATTGATTCCGATAATGACTCTTTTGCTTGCATGAGAAGCACACAATGTGTTTCTTACCCTTCTTTGCCACGGGGCTGACCTCCTTTGACTTCTCCTTGGACTTGGGTGCCACTTGCACCTTCTTCTTGACCAATTTGGGGTACTTACTCTTATAGTGTCCTTTTCCCATACATTCAAAACAAATGATATGATTTTTATTTTTACCAATTGAAATTTCTATACCTTAACTAAGGAAAGATCCTTGGAAACCTTGTAGGCATCCACCATGGATGACCATAAAGTATTCCTTGGAAAAGCTTTTAGAACTAACCTTACTAGATCCCGGTTTTCTACCTTTTCATTGATGGAGTGGAGGCCATTGAGGATCTCTTTGAATCTTCCATGGAGTTCACTTACCTTTTCATTTTCTTCCATGGAAAGATTTTGGAGTTGACTGTGAAGGAGGTCCTTCTTGGCTATTCGGGTGTCTTGAGTTCCTTCGTGGAGCTCAATGATTTTGTTCCAAAGATCTTTAGCACTTGTAAAAGGACCCACCTTGATCAACTCCTACTTGGTCAACCCGCATTGCAAAGTGACCACCGCTTTGGCATTTGCTTCACTCTTTCTTATTTGCTCAGCCGACCAACTTGAGAAGTCGAGATCTTTTCCTTCAACATCTCTTGGAGGGATGAAACCTTCTTTAACCGAGAACCATACGCTCATGTTTGTCTTCAAATAAAATTCCATCTTCGATTTCCAATATTGAAAATCTGTGCCGTCGAAGAGTGGAGGTCGGTTTGTGCTCATTCCTTCTCTTCCAACAATCTTGTTGATAACTCTCGGATGTTAAGCCGCTTGTACAGAGCCCCAAGCTCTGATATCACTTGTTCGACCATAGATGGCTAGAGGGGGGGGGGAGGTGAATATAGCCAGACACAATTTTCTTTCACAAACTTTTTGCACTTCAAGAGTTAGGCAGCGGAAACAAACAACACAAGTGCAGAAACAGAATTGAAGAACAGAAATCAAAACAAGGAAAGTAAACCAGACGACACAACGATGAACAAGGTTCGGGGATAACTTGCCCCTACTCCTTGGCGTGCCCGTAAGGTGGGCGATCCCTTGATCGTCGGCAGATCAAGCGTCGGTGAACACCGGATAAGATAGAGCCTCCTTCTCGGTGGAGAAACCTCTCCACAGATCTCACAGATGATTGAACTTGAGTACAAGAGATCACACAAGAAGGAACACTCACAAAGATCTCACAGGAATGCAACAAGATCGCTCAAGCACAAAGCAACAGAGAGCACAACCCCACAGCAAAAACTTCACTCGTTTTTCTGTCTTCCTTGTTATCGCTCCTCTGCTTCCAGCCTCGTCTTAAGCCTCTGCTCCCATCACCAGGCTCTCCATCAGCATCCACTGAAGCCATAGCCTGCCCCCCTGACTTCATGAGCACACAGTCCACTGAAGACCCTCTCCAGCTGAGCCTCCGTCAGTTGCCAGCTGCTCTCCAGACACCGTTGAGACCTGAAACAAGGAAACAGCCAAACCTGCTCCAAGGAAAGCCTCCCATTGACTCTCCTCCAATGTTTGAATCATCCCTGTAAAGCCTGCACACTCCAATAGAAGCTTAGCAACTCATATCAAACATAACCAGCAATGTATTAGAGAATCGGCAGAGAAAACAGTCGCGATCAGAGCTTCTGACAGCTTATTTGAATTAAAGTTTTGCTCCTGATCGGTCACCAGACCGATCCAGCAGTCTTCTACATACTCCTGATTGGTCCCCAGACCTATCCAGCAGTCTGCTGCACCAATCAGGCTCCAGCCTGATCGGTTACCAGACCAATCAGGCTCCAGCCTGACCGATCAGGAGTCATCCTGATCGGTTATAGTGAGAACCTTACGAAAAATGATCGATCACTAGACCGATCTGAACAGTATCCTTGATCGGCCACCAGACCGATCAGGAGCAGATCAGTAAGGTCCCCAAAACCTACTGGATGCTCCCTGATCGGTTACCGGACCGATCCGGAGCAGAGCAGCAGGTGAACTGTATGCTCTCTGATTGGTCACCAGATCGATCAGCCATCGCTGGATCGGTCACCAAACCAATCCACGAAGGAGCACCGTGCCAACTTCCCTGATCGGTCACCAGACCGATCCAGGCAAGCCCAAATGCACTCTAAGTCACGAGAACAAACCTCCAGCCCTTTTCTGACTCGTGCCATGCCCAGCTTCACTCACTGGGACTTCAACCTAGCCCTCCAAGCTAGGACATAGCTTCACTCACCAGGGTTTCGATCACCCGGCTTCACTCATCGGGATTTCAACCTAGCTTCACTCACTAGGATTTCGGTCACCCGACTTCACTCACCAGGACCCGGCGTCACTCCCCGGGATTTCAACCTAGTTTCACTCACCGGGATTTCCATTACCTGGCTTCACTCACCAGGACCCGGCTTCACTCACCGGGATTTCCATCACCTGGCTTCACTCACCAGGACCCGGCTTCACTCACCGGGATTTCCATCACCTGGCTTCACTCACCAGGACCCGGCTTCACTCACCGGGATTTTCATCACTTGGCTTCACTCACCAGGACCCGGCTTCACTCACCGGGATTTCCTTCACTTAGCCCTCCAAGCTAGAACTTTTCACCTAACCCTCCAAGTTGGGACTTTTCGCCTAACGCTCCAAGTTAGGACTTTTCACCTAGCCCTCCAAGCTAGGACTTTTCACCCAACCCTCCAAGTTAGGATTTCGTGCCCAGTCCGTGACTATGACTTAATCCCCATGTGTTTAACCAGACTTAAATCAACACTTAAATTGTTGTCAACACCAAAACAACAATCAGGGTCAGACTGCATCAACAGTGATTAGCTCCGATCTATGCTCGTTGATGATTTGTTACGGCGGAAGACTTGAGCAATGCTAACATCTCTATTTTACTTGGTATCCACCTCCTTGAGGTGACTAATCCAAGGGTTCACTCTCCTCACTCTCTCATGCACTATGAAAGATCTCCTTCTTGAGGTGGAGAAACCTCTTACAAGCTTCCAAGAAGATACAACAAGAATCCAAGCAAATACAAAATGAAATCTTACAAGATTTACAATGATAAGCTCAAGCTTTGCTTTCCTTGCTATCTTCAAGCTTGCGATCGCCTCTAGAACTTTGGAAGTGCAGCAACACTAAGCCCCAAAGCTTCTCTTGAAATGGCGTAGAAGGAGGAGGAGAAGTGCCGAAGAGCCCGTGAAGAGTTTCGCTTCAATCCTGCGTGAAAACCCTATATACCCGACGCCTAGGGTTTCTGAATCGATTACCCAATCGATTACCACGTCAAACTTAGCCATTTAACGGTTAGTTTTAGAACCGTAATTGATTACGAGCATCCTGAATCGATTGCTGAATCGATTCAGAACCCTTCTGTGCTCTCGCGTAAAACGTCAGTAATCGATCACCCGATCGATTAAAAGACCCCTTAATCGATTGACCAATCGATTAAGGGAAGGCTGAATCGATTGGTCAATCGATTCATCCACCTTCTGTTCTCGCAACTCATTTTCTCCTAATCGATCAGCCAATTGACTCACACATTCCTTAATCGATCACCCGATCGATCAAGGAAGCTTCTGATCGCGAGAAACCAAATCCTAATCGATTACCCAATCAATTTAGTCCAACCTAACTTGTGCTCACAAGTCTAGGGTTCCCTACCACGTGTCCGATCAACCCCTTTGACCATCCTGGATTTCTTCTGCCTAGCTCCTAGCTAGGACTTAACCTGGTTCCCAACCAGATTCACCTAACCTTCGAGTAATGTCTAGTCTCTCGGTAGACTTCCACCTTGCCAGCATGCGATCTCCCCGATTCACCTGGACTTCACTTAGTCCCACTAGGTATGCCTAGTCCCACTAGGTCTTTTCCCATGCCAGTGTGCGATCTCCCCGATCCACCTGGACTTCACCTAGTCCCACTAGGTGTGCCTAGTCCCACTAGGTCTTTTTTGATACCAACGTGCGATCTCCCCGATCCACTTGGACTTCACCTAGTCCCACTAGGTGTACTTAGTTCTACTAGGTCTTTCCCATGCCAACGTGTGATCTCCCTGATCCACCTGGACTTTACCTAGTCCCACTAGGTGTTTTCAGTCAAGCCTTCAGTCAACCTTGACCCACTTGACATTATACGATATTCAAACATCATTGTCAAACATCGAAATATTCAACCTTAAGCTTACCATGCTTATCACACATAAGCTCATCCGAGCCTAATCAAACTAGGTCAACCCTGACCTAATAAAGATTGCACCAACAATTTTATCCAAAACTGGCTAATAGTCAAAACGACTTCAGAGTAACATAAAATTAGCTTCTATATGTTCGTCTACTTCTCTCGATTAATCACACCCTTAAACGTCAATTTGATTCAATATATTAAGAGTAGTGATTTTTTAAACATAATTTAATTTTTTCAAATATACTCATCATAAAAAGAAATCACTGCTTTTAACATATTAGATCAAATTAATATTTGAGAATATAGATATAATCAGGAAAACTAGTCGAGCATATATGAATTAATTTCATATCAATTCGAAATTGTTTAATACATCAACCGATTTTATCCAAAATCAATTTTAATAAAAAAAATAAATAAGTACTACTTTTATTATCAATCTATAGATTTGTTCAAAGTTTTAAAATTTCAAATAGAAAAATTGATTCGACCCGTAAAATAAATCAATTGACTAATTTTTAAATTGTCGACTGATTCTTATTTTTTTTACCAATATTAAGAAAAAATGGAAAATAAATAATAATTTGAAAACTATTCTACGCGATTTAGTAATTTTAGAAATCTACTTACATAGTTTAGTTTAGTAAAAAGCAATATTTTTTCAACTCATTTCCTGAGAAGGTTAACCAAAAGTCACGGTTCAACCAAGCCCGGCTTTCCATCTTCTCCTTCAACTTCTACCGTTCTAAGCCTCAGCCGTGGCCTCGCGCAGGCTTTTGCCAGATGGAAGGCCTCGTAACGACATTTAATCCGAACTTCATTTTCTTTTAGGATGGAAGATGGATGAGTACGTTATATGTGTTCTGTAATCTGTATAAAGCTGAAGAGACGTCTCTTGGGGGGAAAAAAATTACTAGAACATTTTTGTTCTCAGACCTCAGTGTAATGTTCAGCTTGATCTTGAAAGAAAAAAAAATGATGAATCAGATAGCAGACAAATTAAATTTGAAGTGATCGGTCCGGACCCACGGAAGAAGCACTGATTTATTAATGTTTCCATTAACGCTCGTGTTGATCTCGCAGGGTGGGATCTCTTTTTCTTTCGTTGTCGTCCCCGTGGGCTGGACTCTGGTGACTGGTCATCCGCGTCGACTCTTTTCGGAATAAGTTTGGCGCTGTCTGTGGGAAATCACAAATCAAAGCACCAGAAGAAGCACTGATGGCATAGCCGGAGGGACAATCCATCATTTTGACGACAGAAGAATTGGGTTGCCTTATGGCCAATGTTGTCAAAGGAGCGCTCGAACAATACCAAATCGAGCAAGCCGCCTCACGGCGAGTAGCTCTTGGGTTGGGGAGATCCCCAGGATATCCACCTCTCATCCCCAACACCGGAGATCTGTCTCACCACCGGTTGGATATGCTGGAGCAATTCCAGTACACCGGCTAGATTCCCTGGGAGATTTGGAGAAAGCCGACTCCGTAGCCTCAAGCGCCCTGTGGCAAGAAGAAGGATCAGGGAAGAGAGAGAAACCCAAAGCCTTCCAGAAGGCACCTTCCACTCCTTTCTCCCTGGACATCGTAGAAGATCCCATGTCGAAGTAGTTCCGCGGGCCCATAATTGTCGACTACAATGGGAAGACAGATCTCGAAGATCACGCCTGCAAATTCGAGAACGCGATCCTCTTGCACCAGTACACGGATGGTGTCAAGTGCCGAGTTTTCTTGAACACTCTATCAGGAGTCGCTTAGAGATGGTTCCAGAGACTGTCGCAGGGTTCTATAAACTCTTTCCTAGAGTTTAGAACTGCGTTCTTTCATCACTTTACAAGCAGCCGTCGATATCAGAAGACGATACTAAATCTATTCGCCCTCAAGCAGAAGGCGAAAGAACCTATGAAGGATTATATACAGAGCGAGGTTCAATCGAGTGGTGTAAGATGTGCCAACCGCGACATCGGAGATCCTTGTTAGCGCCTTCACGTAGGGCCTTTCCGAAGGGGACTTCTTCCGGTCATTGGTGAAGAAGCCGCCCACCAGTTTCGATGACTTGCTGGGGCACTCTGTCAAGTACGTTAATGTCAAAGAAGTGCAGCATGCCTGCCGTAAAGAGCTCGCCGGGGCTCCTGCACAGACCACGGTCTGGTTGGAGAGAAAGAAACCACCAGCACCGGTCCGAGCGAAAGACTCTCAGTCGGGGAAGGATCACTGGGTTGGTAAGAGGAGGCTGGTAGAAACAGTGGATACCTGAGAACCAGAGCCACTGAAGAAGTACTGTGATTTTCACAGTAGTACCACACACTCCACAGAAGAGTGTCATGTCTTGAAGAAAAGGATGACAGAGGAAGCGGAAAACAAGCCTCAAAAGCGATGGAAGAAGGTGGGATATCGCCAGAGGTCCCTGTGAAGGAGTCTGTCTCCCTGCAAGCAGCTGTCAGGAGAGGAAGGAGTCCACCAGCCGTCTAGGTCACGGTCCAGGGGGAGAAGTCGAGAGGTGGCGCCTCGTCGATCTCTCTCCCCTGAGCGAGACCCCAAGAAGAGCAAACCCCCTGTGCGAGGTCCTCCATCAGGCCACGTAGGGGTGATTTTTGGGGGTCCTACGGAGGGGACTCGAACCGAGCAAGGAAGGCCCATACTCGGCGGCTGGAGAATTACTCCATCGGAACAAACAGTGGCCAGTGCAGAGGCCCCGTCATCTCATTCTGCCTAGATGACGTGGAGACCTCTCATGAGGACGCCTTGGTAATTCCCGCCCGCATAGCTAACTATGAAGTTAAACATGTTTTCGTGGATACAGGTAGTTCTGTGAATATCCTGTACAAGGCGGCTCTTGACTAGATGCAGATTGATAAGGATAAGCTGCGACCGGTCTCTACTCCACTCTTCGGCTTCACTGGATACCGAGTGCAGCCGATAGGGCAGATCTCCCTATCCCTGTCATTGGGAAATGACACGCTGGAGAGGATGAGGAGGACTCCTTTCTTGGTTGTGGATGCACCCTCATCCTACAATGCCATCCTCGGATGCCCAACACTCAGCGTATTCCACCACCAAAAGATCAAGTTCCCGGTGGGTGAGCAAGTAGCTGAAGTCAAGGGGGATCAACTAGATTCCCGACGATGTTATAACGAGGAGGTCAGATCTAAAGCCCGCAAGAACCTGAAGGCTAAGGAAGCTCTACCAATTGACCTCGCCAACCCTTGAGAGGAGGAATGGTCCAGAGAAGAACGGAGGGAGGTCGAGAGTAAAGAAGTTCAGATACACCCTCAACAGAAAGAGGGAGTTACAAAGATTGCTGCTGATCTCCTACCGGATTTGAGAAGCCATCTGATCGACTGCTTGCAGAACCATCGGGATGTGTTTGCGTGGGCTGCTGAGGAGATCAAAGGAGTCCCCCAACCTTGGCCACGCATCGCTTGCATGTGAACCCCGGGGCTCGGTCGGTGAAGCAAAGACGGAGACATTTCGCGCCCGAGCAGGACAAGGCTATCAGAGAGGAGGTCGCCAAGTTGCTGAAGGTTGGTCATATAAGAGAAGTCCAATTCACAACATGGTTAGCTAATGTAGTGCTTGCCCCTAAGCTCGGGGGTAAATGGCGGGCGTGTATTGACTTTCAATATTTAAATAAGCCTGAGGGAATACGGGATTGAGTACCAGCCCCATACTGCCATCATGGCACAGGCCCTTGCGGGTTTCATGCTTGAAGCTATCCCTGAGCCCGAAACTGAAGGAGTCTAGATGATCTTTGTCGATGGGTCCTCCAACAACAAGCACAGTGGGGTCGGAGTGCTAATGGTTTTCCCCCGGGGAGACACATTGCATTTATCTATTCGACTCCACTTCCGGGCCACCAACAATGAAGCTGAATACGAGGCGATCCTAGCCAGGCTGCAAGCAGCTAAGCATGTGGGAGCTACTCGAGTCATTGTGCATTCAGATTCTCAGCTTGTGGCACAACAAATAAAGGGCGACTTCTAAATAAAGTGCGAGCGCTGGCAGAGGTATGCACCCATTTATGAGCAGCTAAAATCCTCTTTTATAGAGGTTACTCTACAGAAGATTTCCCAAGCAGGCAATGTCAAGGCGGATAAACTAGCTAAGTTGGCTAGCTCCATCTTGGCCTCGCAGCTGGATGAGCCTAGTACCACCGAAGAGACTGTAGCTTAGATTGGAGAGGAAGCTCAAGGCCAGACCATAGCTGATTAGAGAGATCCGTATGTGGAGTTCCTACATAGTGGGAATACGCCGACCAAGGATCAGGGAATCTGATTATTCTGCCGTCGAGCTTCCAGATTCACACTAGTCGTAGATCAACTATATAGGAGAGTCTTTGCCCGACCACTCCTCAAATGTGTCGGGCCAGAGGAAGCCGACTATGTAATGTGAGAAGTGCATGAAAGCATTTGTGGAAGCCACATCGGGGGAAGGTCTCTATCCAGGAAGATTATCTTGGCAGGGTACTTTTGGCCAACCCCGTAGGTCGATGCCCTCAAATTCGTGGCTGGATGCGAGGCCTGCCAGAGGCATTAGCATATAACTCATCGACCGACTAAGCCGCTGCGAGTCTCCATAGTGTCCTGCCCATTCAATCAGTGGGGAATGGATATTGTGGGTATATTTCCAATCGCACCCCAACAAAAGAAGTTCTTGCTGGTTCAAGTGGATTATTTCTCCAAATGGGTAGAAGTTGAGCCTCTGACACACATCATGGAGGCTATTATGACGAAGATCCTGTGGAAAGACATTGTCTGCAGGTATGACATCCCTCACAGATTAGTGTCGGATAATGGAAGGCAGTTTGCAGGGCATAAACTCAAAGAATGGTGCGAAGGATTGGACATTCGACAAGCCTTCACTTCGGTGGCATACCCCCAAGGTAATGGCCAAGCCGAGGTCGTTAACCGGGAGATCATCAGAGGGCTCAAGACAAAGCTGGATCACGTAGGAGGTAGCTGGGTCGAAGAGCTCCCTAGTATTCTGTGGTCCTACCGTACCATTCCAAGAGAAGGAACAGGTGAGAATCCCTTTCAGCTTGTGTACGGAGCTGAAGCCATGATCCCGGTGGAAGTAGGTGAGGAGTCCACCCTACGACAACATTATAATAAAGAGGACAATGATCAAGAGTGGTTGATCGACCTAGACCTGGTGGTAGAGGTGCGAGACAAAGTAGTCGCTCAGTTACTAGCCTACAGGCAGCGTATGCAACAAGCATACAACCGCTGTGTGATTGCCTGTAGCTTTGAAGTTGGAGATAAAGTCTGGAAGAGGATCAAGCCTGTCGGTGATCCCGAAAAGCTGGACCCGCAGTAGGGTGGACCCTACATCTTCACCAGAAAGCACACAGAACTACTATCTGGAGGATGACAAAGGCAAGAGGCTGGAGAGACCATGGCATGCCAATCATCTCTGACCCTATCGTACTCGGTGAGATTTTGAGTTGTCCAAATGTATTTGTATTCTTATTGCATTGCCTTGCAGTTTCAGTAATCAAAGAAGCAAATGAGATATCTCTCAAACGACTCCGAGTACTTGCCTACTAAAACCCTACTACCTCACGATGCTACGGATGCCCGAGGTGAGTAGGCCTGGTCGTGGTGCTGCGGATGCTCGACCAGGAGTTGCTTAAACCCTACTGCCTCGCGATGCTGCGGTTGCCCGAGGTGAGTAGGCCCGGTCGCAATGATGCGGATGCTCGACCAGGAGCTGCTACGGATGCCCGAGCTGAGTAGGCGTGGTCGCGGTGCCGAGGATGCCTGACCATGAGCTGATAAAACCATACTACCTCGTGGTGCCGCGGATGCCCGAGGTGAGTAGACCTGGTCATGGTGCTGCGGATGCTCGACCAAAAGTTGATAAAACTATACTACCTCGTGATGCTGCGGATGCCCGAGGTGAGTAGGCCTGGTCGTGGTGCTGCGGATGCCCGACCATGAGCTGATAAAATCCTACTACCTTGCGGTGCTGTAGATGCCCAAGGTGAGTAGGCCTGGTCGTGATGCAGAGGATGCCCGACCAGGAGCCGATAAAACCCTACTACCTCACGGTGCTACAGATGCCCGAGGTGAGTAGGCCTGGTCGTGGTGCTGCAGATGCCCGACCATGAGCTGCTTAAACCCTACTACCCTCGCGATGCTGTAGTTGCCCGAGGTGAGTAGGCCTGGTTGTGGTGCTGCGGATGCCCGACCAGGAGCTTCTTAAACCCTACTACCTTACGGTGATGCGGATGCCCGAGCTGAGTAGGCCTGGTCATGGTGTTGCGAATGCCCAACCAGGAACTGATAAAACCCTACTACCTCGTGGTGCTGCGGATTCCCAAGGTGAGTAGGCCTAGTCATGGTGCTGCGGATGTCCGACCAGGAATTGCTTAAACCCTACTATCTCGCGGTGCTGCGGATGCCCGAGGTGAGTAGGCCTGGTCGCGGTGATGTGGATGTTAGTAGGAGCCCTAGAGCCAATTATGTGATGATTGACTAGAAACTTTTTGTATCATATTCTATCATTAATAAAGGCATGTTTGGTTATTATACTTACTTTATTTTTGTGCCAAATAACTAAGTATAATAATGTCCTTGTGTAGTAGATTCTTATCTACATTATATCGATTGGTTGAATCGATAGTGAGATAATATAGAGAACACTACACTAAATTATTCCCAGTCAAGTATTAATATTCAGGGACAATATTAATGCATGGAGACTAGCATATAGGTCAATTGATGACTTGAGCTCACAAGTCATGGATATGTGATATCAAGTTGACACATGGGTATACATTAGAGAATGTGTACTGAATTGACCCGCCATGAGAAAGTTTCATAGATTGTCATATGAGTGTCATAAACTTTCTCATGTGACTATTAGTATAAATAGTCCTTAGACCTGAAGTCACTACGGTTCCCTACATAAGGAGTTATGTACTTTGGTATCGTTAAACGTCACCTGTAACAGGGTGGACTATAAAGGCGATCACTGGGTATGTAATGAATTATGCGGAGGGATGTGAGTGATGTAGATGGGATCTATTCCTCCCATATGACGGGAGTGATATTTGTGGGCCCCTTGATCGAGTAGGACTACTAAAATGCATGGTCATGCTCAAATGAGTCAATATGAGATATTGAGCTCATTTGTTTGAGTGAGTCTACTCGGGTATCAAGAAACACATAGATTGATCGAGGATGACACGGTCTATGCCTCATTGGTCAATCTAGATATCAAGGATAGAAGGACAAGGTCATACATTATCATAGTTACGGAGGTTTAGTCGGATCTCGACTTTTCTTGTTACTTGGGTAGCAATGATGCATTGCTAGCTGCCGCTCATTGCTTATGTGCCTAAAACGTTTAGGCGCATTGCCAACGTTATGAGAACCTATTGGGTCACACACTAAGGACATGATGCTTCGGGAAATCTGATCGGGAGCCCGAGTTGGGAACTCGGGAGATCTGATCGGGAAATCTGATCGGGAGTCTGAGTTGGGAACTCGGGAGATCTGATCGGGAGCTCGAGTTGGGAACTCGGGAGGCTAGTTCGGGAGTTCGGGAGACTCGGGTCGAGAGCTTGGGTCAGGAGCTCAGGGACTTGGTCGAGAGCTCGGCGCTCGGCAGACTGGGTCAGCGCTCGACAGACTGGGTCGGGAGCTCGGCGCTCGGCAGACTGGGTCGAGAGCTCGGTAGACTGGGTCGGGAGCTCGGTGACTTGCTCGGCAGACTTGGTCGGGAGACCTGGTCGAAAACTCGAGAGGCCCGGTGATGGACCCAATAACTAGTGTCACGAATGAGTCTCAAATTTAGATATTTATAAATTGAAAACCCTTAGCTCACAAAATGGAATGTAGTATAGGGGCCTCAAGTCGTATTTTTTCAAAGACTAGTTGTGAATGTTTAACTCAAGCTTGAAAATTGTCGTTTAGGTTTTTGGGTTTTCAGATTAAAATGGGGGTTTGTTTTGCAATAAGGAATGAAAACTTAAGTTGAAATGAAATAGGCTTAACTAAGCAAAATTAAACTAGGAAGTTGCAGAAACTAAACTTAACCGATTTAATGACTAAGCAATTCAAGTGAACTATGAGATTAAAGATTCAAGATTAACTTTAAATTTAAGAAAGCATAAGAACTATAGCTAAATTGCGGAAATGTAAAGCTTGAAAACAGAAATCACTAAAGGAACAGGGTTGTGTTGAAGATCGATAACAGAACAAGTTTGTACAAGGCTGAGAATTGTCTGATCGACCGACAGACCGATCAGATGCAAGCCTGATCGGTCGACAGATCGATCAGATGATGTCTGGATCGGTCGTTCAGACCGATCAGTGTCTGAAAGTAAACTGATACAGAAAGAATAGCTGAAGAAATGAATACAAGTTTGTACAAGGCTGAGAATTGTCTGATCGACCGACAGACCGATCAGATGCAAGCCTGATCGGTCGACAGATCGATCAGATGATGTCTGGATCGGTCGTTCAGACCGATCAGTGTCTGAAAGTAAACTGATACAGAAAGAATAGCTGAAGAAATGAATGCATAAACGAAATCTAAACTACACATCTAATTCTTCACCAAGTCTTCTTCTTGCCGTCACACAAGAATCAAGCTAAGAACCCCCTAGCTCGAGAATCTGCAGAATCTGATCCCCCAGCGGATGATTGGCGTTGATTCAATGCGTAGCTGAACACTTAACCTGATATTCTCCACTTTGCTGAATCGGATGGTGCTCGTGGTTCAGAAGCTCTCAGAACTCTTTAGAAAACCCTTCTGAATACTTTGACAGCTCCAGTTGACGACGATGATAGATCAGGAGTCGAGCGGATGAAGTGTAGCCCTATGGCGAAACCCTCACCTCTGGACCTTTCAGCGACGAGATTGAATCGCTAACCTCTCGGGAGATCGATCCTCTGATTGAGGTTTGGAAAAGGACTCGGATCTGCAGTGGTCGCGCAAAGAAATCGAAGAAGAAAGCTCAAGAACACGAAGAACAGAGAACACGCGACGACCAGATCTGATCGGAAAAAATCTGTTTTATTATTTAGCAATGAACGACTGTGATCATCCTTACTACATCCGATGGTTGGATCTGCTCTGATCTGAACCAAACCTTCCAGATCTCCATCAATGGTCCTGATCTACTTCCTCTTAGCTTAGATCAATCAGATCTGCGATGGATGGCTCAGATCTTCCTTTCTTTTGAATGGATGGTTGAAACTCCCCTTCAGCTTGATCCGACGGTCAGATGGACTCTGATTTGGCTCCAAGCTTCAGATCTTGATCTATGGACTTGATTAGCTCTATCTTGGGCTCGGATTGATCAGAAGCTGAAAGATGGCTCAAATCACCTCGTTTTTTGATCGGACGACCCACATTGATCCATCTCTTGATCCCCTTGATCGAAGCCAATTCTGAGCTCAAGTCTGACCCAATCTGATCTAGGTCCATGATCATTCATAGCATACAAAATTAGATTCACATTTTAGTGCCAAAATACCTCAATTATAGAAAGAATTGCATCCAAAACTAAAATAGACATATATCATGAAACCTAATGTAAATACAAACTTAAGCATATAAAAAGAGGATCAGAACATGGGTTTGAGAGCCTAAAATGTTTAACAAAATAGTAATTATCAACTCTCCCACACTTGCTATTGGGCGTCTCGCACAAGCTAACTAAACATGTACCCCCTAGATTACTCTCAATCATAGCTAGAAGCAATTGAAAAGAAATTACCTAGGGTTGTCAATTCTCAAAAATCTAAACTCAATAGACTAGTATCTTGTCCTTAAGTCAATAACTTAGTATACTTCATCCTTTAAGACTCATTGAGATGAACTAAACTCACAAAGCCTATCAAGAGAATATTTAGTGGCTCTCTTCCTAAATTCTACATTTTTAATAAAAGTGCAGCTCACTCACACACTACCATGGTTCTTGCACTACCATAAGCTTGCTTATGCTCTACTCTCTACCATCATTCTTGATTTGGATCCACACCTAAAAAAAACATATTCAAACAAATTAAAGAAATATAAAATGATAGAAATGAAATAGAGGTTTAGAAAATGGAAAAGTTAAGGAAGTGGAAGACTTGGATGCTCAAGAATGTAACCTAATGTACTTTGCCCCTTTGATAGTATCCTCTAGTGAAATCAAAGCTAAAATGAGCAGGGTACAGACAATAACTCTTTGAAATTAGTGAATTCAGTGATTCAGCCTCTACTGATCGGTCAAGGGATCGATCAGACTCTGTTTGATCGGTCAAGAGATCGATCAGGCCCTTCCTTATCTTTCTGGCCTTCATCTGATCGGTCTGGAGACCGATCAGTCACTGCTCTGATCGTTTTGGACTGCATTGGATCAGACTGAGCTCCTTCTGATTGGTCAGAGTGACTGATCAGACCCCTCCCTGATTGGATTGGTGACCGATCAGGGTCTGATTAGTAGCTGAAACAGCAGACTTCTGAACTGTCTTCTGCCAAGGGTTCAATCTTTCAATCAATAACTCTCTCTTGAATCCAGCTAGCTCATTGCTTACATCTTCAAATTCAGTAAACTAACCCATCTCTTGACTTCCACTTAATGCTCTTTTCTTTCTTTTGTTTTCAGCTGCTCTTTTTTTTCTTTTTCTTCTCTGCAGCCGAATTCCTGTTTCTGTTTTTGCTTCCATTTTTTTCTTTTTTTTCAATGATTCTAACACTTGTAAGCTCCCATTTCTTTTCCATCAAAATGATAGTAACATATCATTACTTCTTGCAAGTCAGCTGCTTTTACAGCCACCCAACTTAAACTGATTTTCTTTTAGCTTCTCAATTTTTTTTCCTTTTCTTTCAGCACTTTCATATTCATTTTACACTTGAATTGTACAGATTCATTTCATCTTCAACAGAACCGTTTCTGATCAAAACAAATAATGAATATGGAATTATATGCTCTACTTACTCTTGCAACCAAACTTGATACAAAACTCCTTCAATTGGTACCTTGGTACATCAAATAATTTCATCTACTGCATTCTTGATACTTCCTCCATTTCTTTAAACCCATCAAAGCATTCGGAATTGCCATCTTTAAATTCATAAAAACAGATTGCCATCACAAAATAAACTTCAAAATGCATCACTTTTTACCAAAACATTTCAAAACACTAGCCACCTCTCCCACACTTAGCTTTTTGACTGTCTCGGGCAAATTAACATCAAGAACAATTCAAAGTAACCAAGTCCATGGAGAATATGGGTATAAACAGAAATATAAGGGAAAGAAAATAGAATATAGAGAAGATCAACAAGCAATGTTACAAAAATTGATATGAAAAGGAGACAAAGTGATTCACCTCTATAAATGTGGTCCAATCATAAAAATATAGCTTTGAAAGAACCTAAGCATGTTCTAGAGTACAATCACATGTGTGTATCATAAAAATTAGGCTAAGTTCTCACTAAGTAAAAAGAATTCATCTCAAGTCATCAATCTCGAGTCCATAACTAAGTAGTACTCAAGCATCCAAGAATTTTCATCCATGGGCTCAAATCTTAAGTTTTAACAACCAAATTTAATTTGCTTTCAAGAGACTCTAAAATGATATAGAGAAAACCTAAAGGGGTACAGTTATTCCTAATCATGCAAGAAACTAACTTCCAAGAAGGATAAAATGGTATCTACAATGACTTTTATTTATTCTACACTACCTAAGCATTTATTAGCAAGAACTTATTGTAAAAGAAAAATTTATTGCTAGAAAATACAAAAATGATATATACAATGAAGAAAAAATACAAGAAAAATAAACTCCCCTTTAAGTTGGGTAGATAGCATCTTTGATGTCCAATCCATCCACATCTAGCTCCTTTACTTCTTCAAAATATTTCTTGAGCCGGTGGCCATTTACTCTCCAAATAAAACCATTAGCCTCATCCTTGATTTCAACAACACCATAAGGAAAAACCTTAGTTACAAAAAATGGACCTTCCCATCTAGACCTCAACTTACCTTTAATCAATTTGAGCCTTGATTTGTATAAAAGAACCTTGTCTCCAATTTGAAACTCTTTCCTCATTATGTGTTTATCATGAAAATTCTTAGTCTTTTCCTTGTAAATCCTTGAGTTTTCATATGCTTCTAGTCTTATCTCCTCAAGTTCTTGAAGTTGAAGTTTCCTTTCTTCTCCCACTTTAGTAGCATCAAAATTGCAAGCCTTCACCACCCAATAAGCTTTATGCTCTATCTCCACGGGTAGATGACAAGATTTTCCATAAACTAGCCGGTAGGGAGACATTCCAATGGGTGTCTTGTATGCTGTCCGATAGGCCTATAGTGCATCATCAAGCCTCTTGCTCAAATCTTTCCTATTAGGCCTAATTGTCTTCTCCAAAATTGCTTTGATCTCTCTATTTGAAATTCCGACTTATCCATTAGTTTGGGGATGGTAGGAAGTAGAAACTTTGTGCACAACCCCATACTTGCTAAGTAGAGCCTTCATGTGTTTGTTGCAAAAATGAGAACCTTGATCACTTATGATAGCCCTTGGAATTCCAAACCTACACAAAAATATGTGACCTGATAAAACTAACAACAACACAAGAGTCATCAGTCCTGGAGGGAATGACCTCCACCCATTTAGAAACATAATCAACAGCAAGTAAAATATACAAATATCCACAAGATGTAGGAAAATGTCCCATAAAATCTATCCCTCATACATCAAAAACTCACAGAAAAGCATAGTTTGTTGGGGCATTTCATTTCTAGCTCCTATGCTCCCTATTCTCTGACATTTATCACAATTTTTAAAAAATAGATATGCATCATGAAATAATGTAGGCCAATATAAACCACACTCTAAAACTTTCCTAGCTGTCCTCTGTGGTCCAAAATGTCCTCCAGAGGCTGATGAATGGCAAAATGTAAGAACTGACTAAAACTCATGATCAAGTATGCATCGTCTAATTATTTGATCACTACAATATTTCCACAAATAAGGATCATCCCACACATAGAATTTAGCTTCACTCTTAAATTTATCTTTTTGAGTCTTAGTAAATTGTGTAGGAAAAACATAAGCTACTAAAAAGTTAACTAGATCTGCATACCAGGGTGACTCACCATGTACCAATAAAAGGTGCTCATCTCTGAAATCATCATTAATAGTGGTAGGGGGTCCATCTCCCTCTATTCTGCTTAAATGATCTGCAACCAAATTCTCTTTTCCACTCCTATCTCTGATTTCCAAGTCAAACTCTTGGAGTAGAAGCATCCATCTAATTAATCTGGGTTTCTTCAAAAGGTACTTTAAGGCTGCATGATCAGAAAACACAATAATATGTGAGCATAACAAATATGATCTAAATCTGTCTAAAGCAAAAATAATAGCAAGGAGCTCTTTTTCTGTGGTGGTGTAGTTGGCCTGGGCAGCATCTAGGGTCTTAGAAGCATAGCAGATAACATGTTGTGCCCCCTCCACCCTCTGTGCAAGTACAGCTCCTACAGTAAAATTAGAAGCATCACACATTAGTTCAAAAGATAAATTCCAATCAGGGGGTCTAATAATAGGAGCTGAAGTAAGATCCTCCCTTAATCTCTAAAAAGCTTCTTTGCATTTTTCATCAAAACAAAATTTCACATCTTTCTGTAAAAGTCTAGTCAAGGGCCGAGCAATCTCACTCAAGTCTCTATTAAATCTCCTGTAGAATCCTACATGACCAAGAAAAGCTCGACCATCCCGTACGCATACGGGGTAAGATAAAGAAGATATGATACTAATTTTTGCAGGATCTACCTCAATGTCTTTTCTAGAGACTATATGACCTAAGACAATACCATGCTCTACCATAAAATGACATTTTTCAAAATTAAGAACAAGATTAGCTTCAATCCATCTATGTAAAACCCTAGACAGATTATCCAAACAAGTGTCAAAAGATGTGCCAAATACAGAAAAAGCATCCATGAAAATCTCCATACAGTGTTCTAATAACTCACCAAAAATACTTATCATACACCGATGGAAAGTCCCTGGGGCATTGCAGAGTCCGAATGACATCCGTCTATAAGCAAATGTGCCGAAAGGACAAGTGAAGGTAGTCTTCTCCTGATCCTCCGGGTCTATGCAAATCTGAAAATATCCTGAGTACACATCCAAGAAGCAGTAATGAGACTTCCCTGCCAACCCCTCTAGCATCTGATCAATAAAAGGCAAGGGATAGTGGTCTTTCCTCGTGACTTGATTCAGCTTCCTATAGTCAATGCAAACTCTCCATGAATTCTTCACTCTGGTGGGTACTAACTCATTGCTTTCATTTTCTACCACTGTCACTCTTGATTTCTTAGGCACCACATGGATAGGGCTAACCCATTTACTGTCAGAAATAGAGTATATGATACATGCCTGTAAGAGTCTAGTCACCTCTTTCTTTACAACATTCAAAATAAGTGGATTTAGCCTTCTCTGTGGCTGCCTGACTGGTTTGACATTCTCTTCCAAAATTATCCTGTGCATGCAAATAGCTAGGCTAATACTAGGTATATCTGCTCCTTAGAACTTGTAATAATTTGACTTCTTGCTCTGAATCCAAGTTCTGAGCGATGATGACAGGTAAATTCTGCTCCTCTCCTAGATAAGCATACTTTAAATGATCTGATAATGGTTTTAACTCAATCTGAGACTGCTTAGTGGGTATGGGTGATCCCTGGGGCTCAGTGCAATCCCCTACACTCTCACGCCTAACCTCTGAGTCTTCTGAAATCTCAATCAAAGTAGGTGATCTCTGGGACTCAGTGCAATCCCCTACACCTATAAAATCCTCTCCAGCTGTAAATAAATCTGATACACCTTCCAAATTAGCCTCCTCTATAGCAATTGTCTCCTCACCCTCCTCTGAACTAAAATGTTCTCTGGAAATACCAAGTAGGGCTCCCTCAACAAATGAATCCGCACCAACCAACCCATCTAGAATGTCAATGCTCATAATAGAGTGATCTTCCCTGGGGTGCTTCATAGCGTCAAAAATACTGAATTGTACTACTGTGTCTCCGATCTCCATGGAAAGTGTGCCTGCATATACATCAATTTTTGTCCTTGCAGTATTCAAAAATGGTCTTCCAAGAATGAGTGGAGATCTATGTGCTAGATAGTCCCCCTCTATGTCCAAAATATAGAAATCCGCAGGAAAAATCAGCTCCTTCACCTTCACTAACACATCTTCAATAATACCAGTTGAGTGGGTCTGACTCCGGTCTGCTAACTGAATCACCACTCCTGTAGGCTGCAGAGGACCAATACCAAGCATCTGGAAAACTGATCTAGGCATCACATTAATAGAGGCTCCCAAGTCCAACATAGCATCATGAAAGAGAGTCCTCCCAATCTAACAAGACACAGTAAATACCCCTGGATCTTCACATTTCTGAGGGATAGAATGGATAAGGGCTGAGATATTCTTCCCTAAACTGACCATTTCATTTTCCTTCAGCTTCTTCTTGTGAACACACAAATCCTTGAGAAATTTAGCATACTTGGGAATTTGTTTGATCATTGTCAACAAAGGCACATTAATCTCCACCTTACTGAATAATTTCACCAGCTCATTATACTCCCTTGCTTTCTCCTCCTCTACATTCTTTTTTTCTTGAGTCTTGCGCTGTGGAAAAGGCAAAGGAACCCTTGATTACTCCACTTGAGTCGAAACTTGTGGGCTTGAAACTTGAGCTGGAATTCCAAGTGAAGTAGCTGCTGTAGGATCACTTTGGCCACAGATTTCTCCTTCATTTTCCACCAAAATCACAGGATCTATTGAAGAGGAACTTAGGCTTGAACTAGGATTGCAACCAACTGATTTTGAAGGCAATTCAGGGCTGTTTTGAGCTGGAAAACTAACTGCTGTTCGGTTTTCAAAAAATTCAGCCCTTGGAGTGTTTGGACTTGAAGCAACCTTCCCACTCCTCAAAGTGATAACAATAACATTTCCCTTTGGATTGGGAGTAGCTTGAGAAGGTAATTGACTTGATCCTTGGGCTTGCATTTGATTCATCCCACTAGCTAGTTGTCCAATGTGTCTCTTAATGTTTTGTAAGGTAGAATCATTTTTTTGTTGACCTTGTTGTTGTTGCAAAATTTGTTGTTGTTGGAGAATTTGTTGCATCATCTCCTCTAGCCTTTGTTGTTGAGCATTCACCCCACTAGAACCTCCATATCCTCCTTGATTAGCATGAGACTTTGGTTGGCCTTGAAATGAAGAAGTAGTCTACTGAAAATTTTGACCTTGCTGTGAACTTTGTAAATTGGGTTGTTGGGGCTGATTAAATGGTTGATTTGACTGCTGAAAATGCTGAAAATTGGGTTGGGAACTTGATTGAAATTGCTGAAAATTGTTGCTCTGAAAATTCTGGTTTTGGGGTTGAAATTGTTTGTTGAAAGGCTGAAATTGTTGGGGCTGAAATTGTTGACTTGAGGGCTGGAAATTTTGGTTGTATGGCTGAAATACTTGCTGTGAAGATTGATATCCTTGCTGTGAAAGTTGAAAAGGTTGCTGAAAATTTAGATTCCCTTGAAAACCTTGCTGATATCCTTGAAAAGGTTGCTGATTTTGATGAAAGGGTTGCTGAAATTGTTGGAAAGGCTGATTACTTTGCTAAAAATTCTGGAAATTCAGTTGAGGTTGTTGTAGGGTTTGTTGTGAAGGGTTTTGTTGATAGAATTAGTTTCCATACTTCAAATTTGGATGATCCCTCCAACCTAGATTGTAAGTAGATGAATAGGGATTGTTCTTTTGTTGGAATTGTCCTCTAGCCGAAGCCGCTAGTGATTCATCTTGTTGAAGGTTAGGACATAAATTCGAGTTATGTTCTTGACTTGAGCAAATACTACACAACCTCATTACTTGGTTTGTAGGTGAAGGTACCGAAAAATTCTAATTTTGCCTCACATTGTTCAATGTCATTTGCTTCACTAACGAGGTAAGCTCCATCAAAGAACTCTTCATCTCCTTCTGTTTATTAGAAACCATTTGGACCTCATTTACTCCTCTAGTGGAAAGTGCTCTATTCCCAAATTGCTGTGAATTCTCTGCTATGTTTGAAATTAACTCTCTAGCCTGATCTGGTGTCTTGTTCACTAAGGCTCCTCTAGCTGCAGCATCAATCATAATTCTATCCATCTGAAGTAGACCCTCATAAAAATACTGAATAAGGAGCTGCTCACTGATCTGATGTTGTGGGCAACTCGAACATAACTTGTTGAATCTCTCCCAATAATCATATAGGGTCTCTCCCACTACTTGCCGAAAACCACATATACTCTTTCTGATAATAGTTGTTCTAGAGGCTGGGAAGTACTTCTCTAGAAATGCCTTCTTCATGGAAATCCAACTAGAAACATGTCCGGTGGGCAAATAATAGAACCAATCCTTAGCTGCTCCAGTCATGGAAAATGAAAATGCCCTCAACTTGATATCCTCTTCAGAAATCCCCTGAGGCTTCATGGTGGAGCAGACTACGTGGAACTCATGCAAGTGTCTGTTTGGATCTTCTCCAGATTGACCTTGAAACTTAGGCAATAAATGAATAAGTCCTGATCTCAGCTTAAAATCACTAGTAAGCTCTGGATACGCAATACATGAATACTGGAAAGCATCATCAGGTGCTGCAAGCTCCTTCATTGTTTTCTGGTGTTCTGCCATAGAACTGCTTAATTGAGTAGAAATATACTGAGTAGAAATAATCTCAATAGCCTCTGAAACGCTGCCTTGGTTTATCCTTGCTCTGAAAGTCCTCTCAATTTCAGGATCAAATTCCTCAAGGTCACCACCTGCAGTCCTGGTCATACAACAAACACAAATCGCAGCAAATGCATATAGCAAGATAAAGCAAATGAAATAGATCACAAAATATAAAAATAAGCACACAAGCTAAAATCAAACAAACTCAACTAGTTTTTCCCTGGCAACGGTGCCAAAAATTTGATGGGCCCAATAACTAGTGTCACGAATGAGTATCAAATTTAGATATTTATAAATTGAAAACCCTTAGCTCACAAAATGGAATGTAGTATAGGGGCCTCAAGTCATATTTTTCCAAGGACTAATTGTGAATTTTTAACTCAAGCTTGAAAATTATCGTTTAGGTTTTTGAGTTTTCAGATTAAAATGGGGGTTTGTTTTGCAATAAGGAATGAAAACTTAAGTTGAAATGAAATAGACTTAACTAAGCAAAATTAAACTAGGAAGTTGCAAAAACTAAACTTAACCGATTTAATGACTAAGCAATTCAAGTGAACTATGGATTCAAGACTAACTTTAAATGTAAGAAAGCATAAGAACTATAGCTAAATTGCGGAAATGTAAAGCTTAAAAGCAGAAATCACTAAAGGAACAGGGTTGTGTTGAAGATCAATAACAGAACAAGTTTGCACAAGGCTGAGAATTGCTTGATCAGTCGACAGACCGATCAAATGCAAGTCTGATCGGTCGATAGACTGATCAGATGATGTCTGGATCGGTCGTTCAGACCGATCAGTGTCTGAAAGTAAACTGATACAGAAAGAACAGCTGAAGAAATGAATGCAAAAACGAAATCTAAACTAGAGATCTAATTCTTCACTAGGTCTTCTTCTTGCCGTCACACAAGAATCAAGCTAAGAACCCCCTAGCTCGAGAATCAGTAGAATCTGATCCCCCAGCGGACGATTGGCATTGATTCAATGCGTAGCTGAACACTTAGCCTAATCTTCTCCTCTTTGTTGAATCGGATGGCGCTCGTGGTTCAGAAGCTCTCAGAACTCTTCAGAAAACCCTTCTACATACTCTGACAACTCCAGTTGACGACGACAATAAATCAGGAGTCGAGTGGATGAAGTGTAGCCCTTTGGCGAAACCCTCACCTCTGGACCTTTCAGCGACGAGATTGAATCGCTAACCTCTCGGGAGATCGATCCTCTGATTAAGGTCTGGAAAAGGACTCAGATCTGCAGTGGCCGCGCAAGGAAATTGAAGAAGAAAGCTCAAGAACACGAAGAACAGAGATCACGGGACGACCAGATCTGATCGAAAAAAATCTGTTTTATTAGTTAGCAATGAACGACTGTGATCATCCTTGCTGCATCCGACGGTCGGATCTGCTCTGATCTGAACCAAACCTTCCAGATCTCCATCATTGGTCCTGATCTACTTCCTCTTAGCTTGGATCAATCAGATCTACGACGGATGGCTCAGATCTTTCTTTCTTTTGAATGGATGGTTGAAACTCCCCTTCAGCTTGATCCGACGGTCAGATGGACTCTGATATGACTCCAAGCTTCAGATCTTGATCTATGGACTTGATTAGCTCTATCTTGGGCTCGGATTGATCAGAAGCTAAAAGACGGCTCAAATCACCCCATTTCTTGATCGGATGACCCACATTGATCCATCTTTTGATCCACTTGATCGAAGCAAATTTTGAGCTCAAGTCTGACTCAATCTGATCTAGGTCCATGATCATTCATAGCCTACAAAATTAGATTCACATTTTAGTGCCAAAATACCTCAATTATAGAAAGAATTGCATCCAAAATTAAAATAGACGTATATCATGAAACATAATATAAATACAAACTTAAGCATATAAAAAGAGGATCAAAAAATGGGTTTGAGAGCCTAAAATGTTTAACAAAATAGTAATTATCACCCGGTCGGAATTGCAGGGGAAATTCATTAAAGTGTTTAATGAAGGAAATGTTGGAGCAATCGGCCCTAAGATGGTCCGGAGTGACCATAGGTTTTGATGTTTGGGCAAAGGGTTTAAGTTAGGTTTTCCCTTGTATTTGATATGCGTATGTTAAGTGTGCAGGTTGTACAGGTTACACATATGGACCTGACTGGACGGCCTCAGTACGGTGAAGGATGGCATGGAGGCCAGCTGGAGGCTGGCGTACGCATCTGAGGGACCATGGAGTGCAGGGACGATGAGCTGATGGGTGCGGACTTCGAGGCGTACGTGAAGGGTGGCATGGAGGCAAGCTGGAGGCTTGCATGCGCATCCGAGGGACGAGGGCCGAAGATGAAGAGGGCGCGAAGGCAATAGTCGAGGCTGCGGATGAGGAGTCAGTCGAGTCGTGAGGATTGAGTGATGTGTGAATGTACTCGGGAAGGGATTCAGCTGGGGACCAGTTGACTGCTCTGGGGGCAGTCGACTGGTAGGTGGCTGGTGAGCTTGCAAATTCGAACATTGGGAGTGTCAATGGTCGAATTTGGCTGGCACCAGTCGACTGCCCTGGGGGCAGTCGACTGGTAGCGAGAAATCAGCCCCGAGTCCTATTTAAAGAGGACGTCGTGGTGGCTGAGTTTCTTGATGAAACTTGCTTGGATAGGGCAAGTTAGTAGTCTTGTGTGCTCAGTAGCTTGCAAAGGATTGTGGAGAGGTTTCTCCACCCACAAGGAGTGATACATTTCTAGCCGGAGATTATCCGAGGAGTGATCCGCCGAAGAATTGTTGGATTAGTCACCCGACCGGAGTGGATACCAACTAAATCAGGTTGTTAGCGTTGTTTTTGTTGTTTATTGTATATTCCGCTGTGCTACTAACAACGCAGGTTCAAGAAAGAGTTCGAAATCGCTATTCACCCCCCCTCTAGCGGACGACACACGATCTATCAGTTGGTATCAGAGCAAGGACCGCTCTTGATCAGACTAACCGCCGAGGGAGCATACGCTAGAGGTGAAGAATCATGGAAGATAAACTTGGGGACAACATCTACACTCCGCCGACCTACGATCATGAAGACTTCGAGTATTGGATGTCACGGATAGAGACGTGGTTCACGATGTAGTGGGAACAAATGATTGCGCTTGAAGAGCCATATGAGACTCCAAAGGATAAGCACGGGAAGAGGCTTAGGCCTAGATATTGGAGTCAAGAACAACAAGATCAAGCGAGAGCAAACAAGAAGGTAATCAGTACTTTAATTGATATTTTTCCTAATAACATTTTGAAGCGTGTAGGTGAATATAGAGATGCACATGAATTGTGGAATAAAGTCAAAGGATTTCATAAAAACCCTACACAAGGTCAAGTGGTGGAAGAGCCCAAGGAAATGGGCTCAATAGCTCACGAGGAGGATTTGTGATGAGAGAATTTACAGCATGAGAGAATTTGTGATGAATTTACAACTAGTGATTATCTCTACATGTACAATTGTGAAGTATTGAAATTGTCCCTAGTCGATGAATTGATAAATAAGGGCACTATCAATTCTGTTGAGACTAGCATGAGTTATTCTCCAATCAGCTGATTCTCACTGGCTGGTGACATTGGGATGTCCGGAGATAAACATGAATGCTAGTTAAGGGAACTAGTTCATTGGAGTGACTGACTGTAAAACTTCACTGGTAGTCTATATATAGACATGTCAGTGAAGTTCTTACTGCAGCTTAAGTGCGATGTTCCTTTGACTTGCGGTGTTCAAGTCATCTTGGTCATGGAGACTTATACTTTAACATCTTAAACAAGCATCTCCAAGGAGGTGTGGACCCAGGATGGTTGGGTATAAGCCGAAGTGCCCGAAGATGTTTGAACAACCTACAAAGGATTCATCACTCCTTGCGAGGGGATGTATACCCAAGGCCTATCGTCGGATTGTTACTCAAAGTCTTTGGCCAGAGCATGACATGTTCAGAGTATGAGTCTCTGAAATACATGAGCGTAATTAGAATCCATTGGACGAGAAAGACATTACTTGGACTAGGTGTGACGTAGTCAGCCTAGTGGGGACTGACACACATAGACCGTGTCCTGAACCAAGTGGGTATAAGATGGTGAAGGGAATGAGGCACGATTCATTAGAGCTGCTGAAGGGTTTCAGAATTAATTCTGAGGTCAACCGTTGATCTTTCGATTAATTGGGGATCATGATGTACTACTAGGTGCCACTCATGATCGTTCTATAAATGGTTAATTATAGACGGCCAACATAAATCGAAAGTCTATTTAGTCACACGCACTACGAGTAATCCGAGGGATTTAAAACGAGTTGAAAATTAGATTTTCCGATCAAGAGAGATAAGTCGAATCTGAATTTTTCAGAGACGCAACGGAAGCATAAAATGGCTAAGTCTTTTGAAGACTTATTGGACGAATTAAATGAGTTTAATTCGTACGTTTCGGCTTGGGTTTGGCCGGCCAAAGAGGGTCCCCACCCTCTTTGTTTGGCCGGCCACAATAAGAGGGAAGAACCAAGTTTTTTGGTTCAAGTTATAAAATAAACCAAGCGTGGTTTGTTTTGTAAAATTATGGATAAAGAAACTTATATAAAGAAATTTATAGAAATTTATTCTTTTTATGGAAATTAAAATGAACCATGGATTGGTTTATTTTATTTTATAAAATCAATTATGAATTGATTTTTCCATGATAAGAAAAATTTATATAATAAATTTATTGTAAAAATTTATTCCATAATAAAAGAGGAGACATGGTTATTTTTATTATAAATTAAGTTATAATAAAAACTTGGCATAACGGAATAATTCATAGAAAAATTTATAAGATAAATTTCTTATGAAAAATTTATTCCGTTAAAAAGGAGACTTGGCGAGGCTTGGAAATCAATTCAAGAGATCAAGGATTCTTGCCTAGCCTCTCTCCCTCTCCTTCTCTCCCTCTCCCTCCTTAAGTGGGCGCCGACCCTAGAGGTTCTCCCTAGGGTTGCCGTGAGCCATCTCCACCAAGAAGGTGCCGAAGAAGAAGAAGAAGCGGGTCGCGACTCCTTCCTTCCTCCCGGAATCTTGATTCCGTTTTTCCGTTTGGTGGATAGTTTTCCATCTCTCTCTCTTGATATTCTTGTCGTGCCTTTGGAGAATCTAGTAGTTCTTGTCGGCATGAAACTCGTGGCTTTGCGAAGTCATCCCGAAGAAAACTCGGCGTGGACGTGAATAGAGGCGGAGCTTCCAAGGGACGCTACGGTTGGATCTCGTCCCTTACTTCGAGTTACGCGAGGTAACAAGTAAATTAGTTTACGTTTCTGCAAAAATTTAATATATGATCATGTCTACACAATATAAGATTGCATGCTAGATGTGTGGTTAAAATAATTTGTGAAATTATTTATGCTAAGTCTTCCGCTGCACGTAATAAAATTGAAAATTATGAACCTGCATCCATGTCAACATGCACCCGGTCCCAACAGTGGTATCAGAGTCGGTTAGTGTTCGACATAATCATATAATTGTTTTGCGGAAAACTTTATCATGATCTCAATTTTGGAAAATTTTCCAATTATGGAAACTTTCCAATTATGATAAATTTTAGATTTAGGAATTTCAAAGTTTGGAAATCCTCATGAAATTTCGCAAACTTTTAAAATATCCTAGTTTCTGAAATTTTATGATAATTGTGAAAACTTTCCATTTTTGGAAACTTTCTAATTTTGGAAATTTCCTATTTTAGAAATTTTCCAATTTTGGAAATATGTAAGTTTTCTTTGTACCAGAAACTTACAATTATTCTGAAAACCTATTATGAAATCTCGCAATTTTGGACACTTTCTTTCAAGAAAGTCTAGACAAATTTATAGATTATTAATTGACAATTAAACTCGAATTGGTTTTAAATTATTAACAAAATTCTTTATTTTGGATTGAGTCTCGAGGAGTCGTCCAATTTAAAGTTAGTTGTTGTAATTTAATTTCCTATTTTGAATAAAATTGTCATGTTTAATTTGGTTACGCCTCGGGGAGCGGACTAAATTAGATTTACAACAAATTTCTTTTTTTTGGGTATCTGAGTCTCGGGGAGCCACCCAAAGAAAATAATTTGTTGAAATTAATAAATCCATAAATAAAATATGTAATCAAATCTTGGAAATTTTGAGGTGATTCTCAAACGATAATTTTCTTATTTGATTTAAGAGGTGATGCTCTTACATATTGTTGTCTCCAAAATTAATTAGGAAAATGGTTTCATATAGAGTTTTCTTAAATAAGATTTTCATGAAAATAATTTGTGGTTGAATTAAGGGAATCTGTCTCTTAATTTAATAAGATTTGATTTAGAGAAATCAAAGTCTTAAACATATTATTTCCGAAATTGATTATGACAATTTAGGAAATTGTTTCCCAAAACAATTCCTTAAATAAAGTATGAAATTAGAATTAGGAAATCCGGCTCCTAATTCAATTAATGAGACTTGATAAATTAAGTCACATACATACTTTATTAAGGAAATCGTTAGTACATGACATAATTATATGTCATGAATGTGCTTAGAAAAGAAAGAATGAGACCCAAAACCCCTTACAAAATATTAAGGCCAACACCTTCCATTAATATGGTTAGAACCGGAGTTTTGTTTCTCGTTTGGGTTGATGGACACATCCATGCCCGGCTTGAACCTCAACATGTTCAAACCATGAAATTAGTTTATGATTAATATAGTTGGAGTCAGAGGTCAATCCTTAGTTTTGGTTGTTGGACACATCCAAGCCTGACTAAACAGTTGAATGAGCTCCAACCATATTAAAACTATTTCTTGATTAATGGGTCAGCCTTAAGCTTGGAGCATCGATTTGTTGTGCCACAGCCAAGGTCGATGTAAAGAGAGGTGCAGTTGGGTGCTATGTATAATGTTGCATACTTGTTAATGAGTTAACAACCCAATGATTTATGCAAATATTCAATTAGTTGATAGCATAAAGTGATAGTTACATATATGTGATATGTAATCGGTATAATTACCTACCTTCATAGCTAAGAATAACTTGATGGCCGCAGCCATGGTTGTTCTTATATATGGTTGGATTTCAACCTATTTGGAGATGCTCCTACGATCTCCCGAATTGATAAAAAGGGTTATTCAATTCGAAAAATAAATAGGATTTAATTCATGTATGTTGATGCATTCTTTATCATTCTTCTCACATAAGCTCAATTTGTATTTCTAGGATAATCACTCGATCATGTTTTCTCTGAATTTGCGTTCCATTTTGGACACCAATAAGTTAACTAAGGACAAAAGGATTGAAAAGGCACCAAAAGGCACTTGTCATCACTGAGGCAAGGAGGGCCACTGGCAAAGAAACTGCAAGGTTTATCTTGAGTCCTTGAAGAAGAAGGCGTCCAATGCCCCATCCTTTTCAGGCTTCTTCGTTATTGAATGTCACTCTATTTCCTCGTACACCTGGGTACTTGATACTGGGTGTAGCTCACATATATGTAATGACATACAAGGGCTAAGGAATAGAAGAAGACTCGTCAAGGGAGAAGAGAATTTGCGAGTTGGAAACGGAGCAAAGATTGCTGCTATTTCCATCGGAACATATTTGCTAAAGCTCCCTACAGGACTTGTCTTAGAATTGGATAATTGTTATTTTGTTCCTTCGTTAATAAAGAGCATTGTATCTATTTCATGTTTGAATGAAAAGGGTTACCATTTAACTTTTAGTAACAATTGTTGTTACATAACTTTAAATGGTGTTTGATCCGGGCAAGCGGTTTTTTAGAAAAATTGAGGGCCCGGTCGGAGTCAACCCAGTAGGACCCGGGTCGGGATAGATCAGACCGGATCTTGCCAGACTTCACGGGGCGGGTCGAAGGCGTAGGCAGCACACCCAAAGGTAGGGATTAGGGCTCGCTGACCTCGGGTCGGGTGTAAAAGCTCCGACACCGGGAGGTCGGGTGCAAGAGCTCCGACACCGGGAGGTCGGGTGCAAGAGCACCGACACCGGGAGGTCGGGTGCAAGGGTTCCGACACCGGGAGGTCGGGTGCAAGAGCTCCGACACCGGGAGGTCGGGTGCAAGAGCTCCGACACCGGGAGGTCGGGTGCAAGAGGTCCCACACCGGGAGGTCGGGTGCAAGAGCTCCGACACCGGGAGGTCGGGTGCAAGAGTTCCGACACCGGGAGGTCGGGTGCAAGAGCTCCGACATCGGGAGGTCAGGTGCAAGTGGTCCAACACCAAGAGGTCGGGTGCAAGAGGTCCGACACCGGGAGGTCGGGTGCAAGAGCTCCGACACCGGGAGGTCGGGTGCAAGAGCTCCGACACCGGGAGGTCGGGTGCAAGAGCTCCGACACCGGGAGGTCGGGTGCAAGAGCTCCGACATCGGGAGGTCCGGTGCAAGTGGTCCGACACCGGGAGGTCGGGTTCAAGAGCTCCAACATCGGGAGGTCTGGTGCAAGTGGTCCAACACCAAGAGGTCGGGTGCAAGAGGTCCGACACCGGGAGTTCGGGTGCAAGAGCTCCGACACCGAGAGGTCGGGTGGAAGAGCTCAGACACCGGGAGGTCAGGTGCAAGAGCTCCGACACCGGGAGGTCGGGTGCAAGAGCTCCGACACCGGGAGGTCGGGTGCACGAGCTCCGACACCGAGAGGTCGGGTGCAAGAGCTCCGACACCGGGAGGTCAGGTGCAAGAGGTCCCACACAGGGAGGTCGGGTGCAAGAGCTCCGACACTGGGAGGTCGGGTGCAAGTGTTCCGACACCGGGCGGTCGGGTGCAAGAGCTCTGACATCGGGAGGTCAGGTGCAAGTGGTCCCACACCAGAGGTCGGGTGCAAGAGGTCCGACACCGGGAGGTCGGGTGCAAGAGCTCCGACACCGGGAGGTCGGGTGCAAGAGCTCCGACACCGGGAGGTCGGGTGCAAGAGCTCCGACATCGGGAGGTCGGGTGCAAGAGCTCCGACATCGGGAGGTCAGGTGCAAGTGGTCTGACACCGGGAGGTCGGGTACAAGAGCTCCGACATCGGGAGGTCAGGTGCAAGTGGTCTAACACCAAGAGGTCGGGTGCAAGAGGTCCGACACCGGGAGGTCGGGTGCAAGAGCTCCGACATCGGGAGGTCGGGTGCAAGAGCTCCGACACCGGGAGGTCGGGTGCAAGAGCTCCGACACCGGGAGGTCGGGTGCAAGAGGTCCGACATTGGGAGGTCGGGTGCAAGAGCTCGGGCGTCAAGATGTCGGATCTGTCAGGTTTGTTCATTAAGGGGAAAAGACATTGGACGTAATCATTACCTGACACAGCCGCCGAATATTAATTAGGGTCAGGAGGAGCAGGATCATAGGTTGGCAGGCTGCTGTGTCAGCCTCGCTCCGCCGCTAAGATAGCCACTTACTTAGCTTAATCCCTGACTGATCCTTAATGGGATGTGACGTTCCACACGAGGGAAGACTTCTCCCCTCCCCTATATAAACCGCGTTTGAGCCCCAGAGAAGGGGATCGCTGCCACTTTGTAACCTCAACTTCCCTTTGTAAGCCCCATTTCGGTCCGAGCCAAGTGACTTGAGTGCTCTCCTTATTTGAGCCCGACCCCGACCTCCGAGCTACAGCAGACTGGGTCATCTTGGTCAGACCGAGTCATCCGAGTGAGAACCGGTCTTCGCTTGTCGACAGGATTAAATTTGGCGCCGTCTGTGGGAATCCGCCTGATCGAAAGCTGAAGATGAGTGACTCCGATCGGGTGACCGTGACACTTTAACAAGAAGAACTCGAGTTGCTGATAACCACCAGAGCTCAGAAGCTGACCGCAGAGCAGGGAATGATCGCCCACCCCACTCAGGAGGGTCCGGCCGAGCCCACAACCCGAGTGGGCACAGAAGGTGGAGTTCGCCCGGGTGAGAGCCCCTACTTCCATCAAGCGCTCTTCGACCCGTCTGGGGGTGCAGGACAGTCCGACTCAGTGGGAGTCTCATCCAGTCAAGCAAGAATCAACAAAGGGATGACTCAAATTATCCAAGCTCTGACCGAGCGCACTGGATGTCCCTTCTCTAGTCAAGTTCTACAAGAGCCAGTCCCCAAGCCTTGCCGACTCTTGTCCATTATGGAATATGAAGGAGCTACAGATCTAGAGGAACACCTGAGGAGCTCCGGCAACTCACGATTGCCGAGCCTGCGAAGGAGCAGGCTCCTTCACTGGCGGTGCCTCCAGTCGTCGAGCAAGGGCTTGAGGCGTCCCGATCGGTCGGACTTCGACACTAGAGTCACCCCTAGGAAAACTATCTCCGAGCTTGTCAAGTTGGGCAAGGGGAATCTGCTGTTGTGGCAGGCGAAGAGGCGTCTAGAGCTGAATCTGATCGAGGAAATTCAGGATCGGGCATCAGTCCAAATGACTGCTTACTGGCAAAAGATGCAGCGAAGATACAATCCAGAGGTCATACCCTGTAGTTTCCAAGTCGGCGATCGTGTATGGAAGAGAGTCAAACCAGTCGGGTAGGTGAGCAAGCTGAAGCCCCTATGGGGAGAACTCTTCCTGGTAATCGAGAAGTTGGGGTCGGGAGCCTATTATTTGCAAGATACCCAAGGAAAGAAGCTGGGAAGACCTTGGAGTGCAACACACTTAAAATTGTATTGTGAGGAAAGTTGAGTTGAGTGACTCTTGTAATTGTATCACACGAATATGATAGTGAAACTCAAGGCAGCTAAAAGGCAGCTCAGCAGGTTATAAGTGGGCATGCTCCCACGCATCCACCGGACTCGGCGCCGATCGGGCGTGGCGTTCCACGTTCGGTCGGGCCCGGTCGGGCGTGGCATTCCACGCTCGATCAGGGTAAGCCAGATGGTGTCCAGACTCTTGCTCTTGCAAGTTATAAGTGGGCATGCTCCCACGCACCCACCGGACTCGGCACCGATCGGGCGTGGCGTTCCACGTTCGGTCGGACCCGGTCGGGCGTGGCGTTCCACGCTCGGTTAGGGTAAGCCAGACGGTGTCCAGACTCTTGCTCTTGCAAGTTATAAGTGGGTATGCTCCCACGCACCCACCGGACTCGGCGCCGATCGGGCGTGGTGTTCCACGTTCGGTCGGGCTCGGTCGGGCGTGGCGTTCCACGCTCGATCAGGGTAAGCCAGACGGTGTCCAGACTCTTGCTCTTGCAAGTTATAAGTGGGCATGCTCCCACGCACCCACCGGACTTGGCGCCGATTGGGCGTGGCGTTCCACGTTTGGTCGGGCCCGGTCGGGCGTGGCGTTCCACGCTCGGTCAGGGTAAGCCAGACGGTGTCCAGACTCTTGCTCTTGCAAGTTATAAGTGGACATGCTCCCACTCACCCACCGGACTCGGTGTCGATCGGGCGTGGCGTTCCACGTTCGGTCAGGCCCGGTCGGGCATGGCATTCCACGCTCGGTCAGGGTAAGCCAGACGGTGTCCAGACTCCTGCCTTTGCAAGTTATAAATGGGCATGCTCCCCTACAACCATCAACCTCGCGGCAGACCGGACGTGGCTGCCCACGCTCCATTAAGGTCTCCCGAGCGACATTGAGACACTTGCTCTTCAGCAAGTTATAAAGGTGATTGCTCACACGCCTCAGCCGCTCTGCTCGGCACTTAGCTACTCAGCAGCTCTGCTCGGCACTCAGCCGCTCTGCTCATCACTCAGCCGCTCTGCTCGGCACTCAGAGACTCAGCCGCTCTGCTCGGCACTCAGCCGCTCTGCTCGGCACTCAGCCGCTCTGCTCAGCATTCAGCCGCTCTGCTCGGCACTCAGCCGCTCTGCTCGGCACTCAGAGATTCAGCCGCTCTGCTCGGCACTCAGCCGCTCTGCTCGGCACTCAGCCGCTCTGCTCGACACTCAGCTAGTCAGCCGCTCTGCTCGGCACTCAGCCGTTCTGCTTGGCACTCAGCCGCTCTGCTCGGCATTCAGCCGCTCTGCTCGGCACTCAGCCGCTCTGCTCGGCACTCAGCTACTCAGCCGCTCTGCTCGGCACTCAGCTACTCAGCCACTCAGCTTGGCACTCAGGCATTCAGCCACTCAGCTTGGCACTCAGGCACTCTGCTATGTCATCGGCTCAGCACTCCGTCATTCGGCTCTGCCACCTACCAGGCAATTAGTCACTCTACTCAGTTGCTTGCCTGCTTAACCATTGCTTAGTCGTTTACTCATCACTATGCCACATGCGTGGCACCCGCAACCATTTGCTTGGTTCGGCAAAAATGCTTAGTGGTTTCCCATACACAGATTCGTCACTCGTGCAACACGATCCAATTGCTCGCTTGACATAACTAACTACTCTAGCGGCGACATTCCGAGGGATGAAATACTAATTAACTGGGTAAAATCCAACCCGTGACTTCTGATTGATTGTTCTTCTATCAAAGGAGATCCATTCCAACCTAATTCCAGGATGGAAAGTACGGGTGGAATAAGTCAAACCACTTCAGTCTAGTTAGTCAGGCTCGCACCTCCTTCGACTAGACTTGAAGGGGAGATATGTGATCCAGGGAGATAAACGCGCGGCAGATGCATTGATGGCTGACTCGACAGAGGACTCGACATTTAAGGATAAAGATCTTGAGGCCATAATGAGGGTCAGGGGTGCGAAAGTAGGGTTTATCCGACCGGGCAAGCAGCCTAGTCAGTCGGACTTGACGCCTCCTTCGACTATACTTGAAGGGGAGGCTTGTAATCCGGGCAAGTGGTTTTTTAGAAAAATTGAGGGCCCGGTCGGAGTCAACCCAGTAGGACCCGGGTCGGGATAGATCCGACCGGATCTTGCCAGACTTCACGGGCCGGGTCGAAGGCGTAGGCAGCACACCCAAAGGTAGGGATTAGGGCTCGCTGACCTCGGGTCGGGTGCAAGAGCTCCGACACCGGGAGGTCGGGTGCAATAGATCCGACACCGGGAGGTCGGGTGCAAGAGCTCCGACACCGGGAGGTCGGGTGCAAGAGCTCCGACACCGGGAGGTCGGGTGCAAGAGGTCCAACACCGGGAGGTCGGGTGCAAGAGTTCCGACACCGGGAGGTCGGGTGCAAGAGCTCCGACACCGGGAGGTCGGGTGCAAGAGGTCCTACTCCGGGAGGTCGGGTGCAAGAGCTCCGACACCGGGAGGTCGGGTGCAAGAGTTCCGACACCGGGAGGTCGGGTGCAAGAGCTCCGACATCGGGAGGTCAGGTGCAAGTGGTCCAACACCAAGAGGTCGGGTGCAAAAGGTCCGACACCGGGAGGTCGGGTGCAAGAGGTCCGACACCGGGAGGTCGGGTGCAAGAGCTCCGACACCGGGAGGTCGGGTGCAAGAGCTCCGACACCGGGAGGTCGGGTGCAAGAGCTCCGACACCGAGAGGTCGGGTGCAAGAGCTCCGACACCGGGAGGTCGGGTGCAAGAGCTCCGACACCGGGAGGTCGGGTGCAAGAGCTCCGACACCGGGAGGTCGGGTGCAAGAGCTCCGACACCGGGAGGTCGGGTGCACGAGCTCCGACACCGGGAGGTCGGGTGCACGAGCTCCGACACCGGGAGGTCGGGTGCAAGAGCTCCGAAACCGGGAGGTCGGGTGCAAGAGGTCCCACACCGGGAGGTCGGGTGCAAGAGGTCCGACACCGGGAGGTCGGGTGCAAGAGCTCGGGCGTCAAGATGTCGGATCTGTCAAGTTTGTTCATTAAGGGGAAAAGACATTGGACGTAATCATTACCTGACACAGCCGCCGAATATTAATTAGGGTCAGGAGGAGCAGGATCACAGGTTGGCAGGCTGCTGTGTCAGCCTCACTCCGCCGCTAAGATAGCCACTTACTTAGCTTAATCGCTGACTGATCCTTAATGGGATGTGACGTTCCACATGAGGGAAGACTTCTCCCCTCCCCTATATAAACCGCGTTTGAGCCCCAGAGAAGGGGATCGCTGCCACTTTGCAACCTCAACTTCCCTTTGTAAGCCCCATTTCGGTCCGAGCCAAGTGACTTGAGTGCTCTCCCTATTTGAGCCCGACTCCGACCTCCGAGCTACAGCAGACTGGGTCATCTTGGTCAGACCGAGTCATCCGAGTGAGAACCGGTCTTCGCTTGTCGACCGGATCAAATTTGGCGCCGTCTGTGGGAAAAGACATTGGACGTAATCATTACCTGACACAGCCGCCGAATATTAATTAGGGTCAGGAGGAGCAGGATCACAGGCTGGCAGGCTGCTGTGTCAGCCTCACTCCGCCGCTAAGATTGCCACTTTCTTAGCTTAATCCCTGACTGATCCTTAATGGAATGTGACGTTCCACACGAGGGAAGACTTCTCCCCTCCCCTATATAAACCGCGTTTGAGCTCCAGAGAAGGGGATCGCTGCCACTTTGCAACCTCAACTTCCCTTTGTAAGCCCCATTTCGGTCCGAGCCAAGTGACTTGAGTGCTCTCCCTATTTGAGCCCGACTCCGACCTCCGAGCTACAGCAGACTGGGTCATCTTGGTCAGACCGAGTCATCCGAGTGAGAACCGGTCTTCGCTTGTCGACAGGATCAGTGTTCTTTATGGGACCGGAACTTTGTGCAATGGTATCTACACGTTAGATTTATCCGGTGACGTTTTCAATATCGAAGTTAGCAACAAACGTGCTCGAATAGATAATCGAATAGACTCCTATACGTGGCATTGTCATCTTGGCCATGTAAGTAAGAAACGCATGACCAAATTACACCGATGTGGAATTCTGGAATCATTTGAACCCGGTTCATTTGATACATGCGAATCATGCTTAAAAGGCAAGATGACCAAATTATCCTTTTCCGGAAAAGGTAAACTAGTGGGAGAATTGCTTGGTCTAATACATACTGATGTATGTGGACCAATGTCAACTCTTGCACAAGGAGGCTATAGCTACTTCATTACCTTTATCGATGATCACTCACGATTCGGGTATGTGTTCTTGATGAAACACAAATCTAAAACTTTTGAGAAATTCAAAGAGTTCAGAAATGAAGTAGAGAAACAGCTTGGCAAAAGTATTAAGATACTTCGATCCGATCGGGGTGGTGAATACTTAAGTCAAGAGTTTCAAGATTATCTTAGGGACAATGGGATATTATCTTAATGGACTCCGCCATATACACCACAGCATAATGGTGTATCTGAGAGGCGTAATCGAACCTTGATGGACATGGTTAGATCTATGATGAATCATGCAACTCTTCCAAAATCCTTTTGGGGCTATGCACTTAAGACAACTGTTTACTTGCTAAACAGAGTCCCGACCAAGGTAGTCTCTACTACTCCATATGAGACGTGGAATAGTAAGAAACCTCACTTAACTCACCTTAAGATATGGGGTTGTCCTGCTTATGTGAAGCGGATTGTATCAGACAAATTGGATGCTAAGTCTGATAAATGTCTATTTATTGGATACCCTAAGGAAACAAAGGGTTACCAATTCTATCATCCCTTGGAACAAAAGGTGTTTGTTTCAAGGCATGCTGTATTTCTGGAAAAAGAATTTCTTTTACAAGAAAATAGTGGGAGTGGCATTGAACTTGATGAAGTTCAAGAAACTCCAATAGACATTACAGAGACACCTAGTCTATACCCACAACCAATAACTCATAATGATGAGCTATCAGTTGAACCTAAAACAACACCACCTCTTCGTAGGTCTGATAGGACACGCAATATTCCAGAGAGATACGGATCTCTCATAAGTGAATCGAACGACGTGTTACTCATAAGCGATGACGAGCCTATCAGTTATGAAGATGTTCTGAAAAGTTCAGAAAGGGACAAATGGCTTGAAGCCATGAAGTCGGAAATGGATTCCATGTACGAAAATCAAGTATGGGACTTGGTTAACCCACCTGAAGGGATTAAACCCATAGGGTGTAAGTGGGTTTTCAAGAAGAAAACCGACATGGAAGGTAATGTTGTTACCTTTAAGGCTAGATTAGTGGCAAAAGGATATCGTCAGAAACAAGGAATTGACTATGACGAAACTTATTCGCCAGTAGCTATGCTTAAATCTATTCGGATGTTCCTAGCCATAGCAGCTCATTATGATTATGAGATATGGCAAATGGATGTGAATATAGCTTTCCTTAATGGAAACCTGCTTGAGGATGTATATATGATACAACCTGAAGGTCTCACATCGGTTGATTAAACCAAAATATGCAAGCTTCGACGATCCATATATGGACTGAATCAAGCATCCAGGAGCTGGAACATCCGTTTTGATGAGACAATCAAAGAGTTTGATTTCTCACAAAATCCTGACGAACCTTGTGTGTACAAGAAGGTTAGTGGGAGTGCAGTCGTATTCCTAGTATTATATGTCAATGACATATTACTTATAGGAAACGATATATCAGTCTTACAGTCGGTTAAAATTTGGTTGTCCAAAACTTTCTCCATGAAAGACCTGGGAGAAGCAACCTATATCATTGGGATTAGAATCTATAGAGATAGATCAAAACGATTGCTTGGTCTTTTGCAGTCTGCATATATAGACCGAGTGCTTAAAAGGTTTAGCATGTCGGAATCCAAGAAATGCTACCTTCCCATCAGGCATGGGATCAACCTTTCAAAGTCTATGTGTCCGCGCACAGAAGACGAGAGGATTTGCATGAATAAGATTCCTTATGCATCCGCGATAGGATCTATCATGTATGCTATGTTATGTACTAGACCCGATGTATCGTATGCTCTGAGCGTCACGAGCAGATACCAGTCTGATCCAGGAATGGATCATTGGGCGGCTGTCAAGACAATCCTTAAGTACTTAAGAAGAACTAAGGATGTGTTCCTAATATATGGAGAAGGAGATATGGTAATACGTGGGTATACTGATGCCAGTTTCCAGACAGATAAGGATGACTCCAAATCTCAGTATGGATACGTATTTACTTTGAATGGAGGCGCAATAAGTTGGAAGAGTTCCAAACAAGACACCGTAGCGGATTCTACCACGGAAGCGGAATATATCGCAGCTTCGGAAGCAGCAAAGGAAGCAGTTTGGATCAAGAAGTTTGTCACCAAACTTGGTGTGGTTCCAACCATTGATGAAGCAGTGCCGGTTTACTACGACAATAATGGAGCTATTGCACAAGCAAAGGAACCAAGGTCTCATCAGCGATCCAAACATGTGCTTTGCCGCTATCATCTGATCAGAGAGATTATAAGTAGGAATGATATACAAATTGAGAAAATTCCCACTGAAAAGAATTTAGCGGATCCTTTAACTAAGGCCTTGCCTCAAAGTAAGTTTGAGGGTCATGTTAGAGCCTGTGGTATTGGATACCGTTGCGATTGGCATTAGGCCAAGTGGGAGTTTCTTAGTAATATGAGAGAAGTGTCCTAAGACAATCGCCTTATGATTGTAAATATTTATTTTAATAAATGAATATTCACTATTTGAGTATACATGTCTGTGTATTTGATTGGGATCTTAAACTCATTTACTGAATGTCCACAATACAATTCACAGCATGAGAGAATTTGTGATGAATTCACAACTAGTGATTATCTCTACATGTACAATTGTGAAGTATTGAAATTGTCCCTAGTCGATGAATTGATAAATAAGGACACTATCAATTCTGTTGAGACTAGCATGGGTTATTCTCTAATCAGCTGATTCTCACTGGCTGGTGACATTGGGATGTCCGGAGATAAACATGAATGCTAGTTAAGGGAACTAGTTCATTGGAGTGACTGGCTGTAAAACTTCACATGGTAGTCTACATATAGACATGTCAGTGAAGTTCTTACTGCAGCTTAAGTGCGATGTTCCTTTGACTTGCGGTGTTCAAGTCATCTTGGTCATGGAGACTTATACTTTAACATCTTAAGCAAGCATCTCCAAGGAGGTGTGGACCCAGGATGGTTGGGTATAAGCCGAAGTGCCCGAAGATGTTTGAACAACCTACAAAGGATTCATCACTCCTTGCGAGGGGATGTATACCCAAGGCCTATCGTCGGATTATTACTCAAAGCCTCTGGCCAGAGCATGACATGTTCAGAGTATGAGTCTCTGAAATACTTGAGCGTAATTAGAATCTATTGGACGAGAAAGACATTACTTGGGCTAGGTGTGGCGTAGTCAGCCTAGTGGGGACTGACACACATAGACTGTGTCCTGAACCAAGTGGGTATAAGATGGTGAAGGGAATGAGGCACGATTCATTAGAGCTGCTGAAGGATTTCAGAATTAATTCTGAGGTCAACCGTTGATCTTTCGATTAATTGGGGATCATGATGTACTACTAGGTGCCACTAATGATCGTTCTATAAATGGTTAATTATAGACGGCCAACATAAATCGAAAGCCTATTTAGTCACACGCACTACGAGTAATCTGAGGGATTTAAAACGAGTTGAAAATTGGATTTTCCGATCAAGAGAGATAAGTCGAATCTGAATTTTTCAGAGACGCAACGGAAGCATAAAATGGCTAAGTCTTTTGAAGACTTATTGGATGAATTAAATGAGTTTAATTCGTACGGTTTCGGCTTGGGTTTGGCCGGCCAAAGAGGGTCCCCACCCTCTTTGTTTGGCCGGCCACAATAAGAGGGAAGAACCAAGTTTTTTGGTTCAAGTTATAAAATAAACCATGCGTGGTTTGTTTTATAAAATTATGGATAAAGAAATTTATATAAAGAAATTTATAGAAATTTATTCTTTTTATGGAAATTAAAATGAACCATGGATTGGTTTATTTTATTTTATAAAATCAATTATGAATTGATTTTTCCATGATAAGAAAAATTTATATAATAAATTTCTTGTAAAAATTTATTCCATAATAAAAGAGGAGACATGGTTGTTTTTATTATAAATTAAGTTATAATAAAAACTTGCATAACGGAATAATTCATAGAAAAATTTATAAGATAAATTTTTTATGAAAAATTTATTCCGTTAAAAAGGAGACTTGGCGATAAAGAGGCTACTATATAAAGGTGCATAGGCAAGGCTTGAAAATCAATTTAAGAGATCAAGGATTCTTGTTTAGCCTCTCTCCCTCTCCTTCTCTCCCACTCCCTCCTCAAGTGGGCGCCGGCCCTAGAGGTTCTCCCTAGGGTTGCCGTGAGCCATCTCCACAAAGAAGGTGCCGAAGAAGAAGAAGAAGCGGGTCGCGACTCCTTCCTTCCTCCCGGAATCTTGATTCCGTTTTTCCATTTGGTGGTTAGTTTTTCATCTCTCTCTCTTGATATTCTTGTCGTGCCTTTGGAGAATCTAGTAGTTCTTGTCGGCCGAAACTCGTGGCTTTGTGAAGTCATCTCGAAGAAAACTCGGCGTGGACGCGAATAGAGGCGGAGCTTCCAAGGGACGCTACGGTTGGATCTCGTCCCTTTCTTCGAGTTACGCGAGGTAACAAGTAAATTAGTTTACGTTTCTGCAAAATTTTAATATATGATCATGTCTACACAATATAAGGTTGCATGCTAGATATGTGGTTAAAATAATTTGAGAAATTATTTATGCTAAGTCTTCCGCTGCACGTAATAAAATTTAAAATTACGAACCCGCATCCATGTCAACAAACACCCGGTCCCAACACACCAGTGTGGCCTAGTGTGGATGGAGTCACCCAGGGAGGTGGCTAAGGCTAAGAGCTCAAAGGGGAGCTCTAGGAGCCTTTGGGGCCCATGGTAAATGGATCTCAAAAGTTTCTCCCTTAGGAAGTTAGGTGAAATGTGCCAAAGAGGGTTGGAAGACTTGGGTAAGTCTTAATCCTAGATTTTGGCACATCAAAAGGAGAATTTAGGAAGAAAAGGTGAAAAAGGAGCTATAATTCACAAAATTAAGGTTTAATGGTGGAATACCATGTATTCAGTGATAGAAATGAAGTGTGATCAAAGATAAGAAGAGACACTGAAGAGAACTGAGAATTAGAACTTTTAGAATGAGCTCATTTGATACTTTTTAGAAAAAGTAGGATTTCGTGTCAATCATGGGTTTTGAAGTATATTTATTTGGAAACATATTTTTCCCAAGTAGATATTGGCTTCACAAATCTCCCTACAAAATTTCATATTTTTTGGAGATTTGTGGAATTATTTAGGGTAGAATTTGGGAACAGATCTGAAGTGGAAGTCAATTTCCAGAGATTTGCGAGTTTAAGGGGTTCTTGGCTTGCCCTTGCGTGACGAACAAGGTGGTCTCGAGACAAGAGAGTGATTGAGAGTTAATTTCTTTAGTTAATTCCCGTTCTTAGCTGTAATTTCAGTTTCAATTGCTTTTCAATTCTGTTTTCGTATCACTGCTGTAATTTTTATTTCTGTATTGTCTCTACTTTAGTTTGGTTTAAATCTTGCAAGTAGATAGCTAGTGAATTGGTTCAGTGGTAAGTTGTATTCAATTCCAGTGTAGAATTTTGTTTGTTACTAGCGTATCAGCTGAGTTCTTCGCGTGCCAATTCTGCTTCTGCAGATTAGATTTTGTCTCGGTTCTTAAGCTTGATTCGATGCAAGTTTTAGATTTCTTTCTAAATTTACATTGCAGTAGTTTATTTCCATAGCAATTAAGATCAAGATCTGCATTTGGTTTTAGTTGATACTTACCAGCCTTAATTTCTGCAAATTAGTTGCTTGTTGTTTCAATTCAATTGCTATTTCATTCCAGTTCTGGATTCTGAAATTGCATTTCTCCATTCATGACTTGCATATCAGTTTACTCTTAGTTTAAACTTCTCAATCTGAATTTGAATTGCTTGTTTTTGCCTTAGTTCGCCAGCTGAAGACCCTGCTTATAAGTTCATTTCTGCAGTTAAGCTCCATTTCTGCACTCCATGTGTTGTTTCTGAATTTTTGTATCACCAGAATCTGATTATGCTTCTATTTGTTACTGAATTTTGTACTTGGCTTGTTTGCTTTACACCCAATTGATTCACATCAGTTGTTTTACTTTTGCACTTTGCATCAAACCTTTGTGGCAGTATCTTTGCTTCAAGAATCTGTTTTCTTTTTTTCCTCCATTTAATTTCTGCAATAGTTCTATTTGATGGATCAGCTTTAAGGTTTCGAACTTCTTAATTCAGTATTGCAAAACTCTTCATTAACAGCCTTGTTTTCTTCCAAACTAAGGATCAGTCCATTTCCTGCATTTCGAGTCATTTTGGCACATAGTTTTCTTATCCCTTGCGTATCAAGTTTCATAGCTTCAATTGTGTCAAGTTAGGTTTCGGCTTTGAGTGGTAGTACCTTAAGTTCAATACAATCTGCAATGTACTCTTGCAAGTTGAATTCATACTTGTTTTCCCAATTCAGTAAAGTTTCATTGGTTTGATTTAGTTGTTCGATTGTTAAGCTCATCAATTGTCATTCTTAGCTTAAACTTGTCTAGTTAAGTTTTCTTTCCTTTTATTTTGTAATTTCATTTCTCATTGCAAAACAAAACCCCAAGTTTAATTTGAAACCCAAAAACATTAATGACGCATAAACGCGAGCTCGAATCAAACAAACTTGAACTAGCCCTTGGAAAAATACGACCTGTGGCCCCTTTACTACGCTTTTCTTCTTTGAATGCAAAAAGGGTTTCCAGCATTTATTCACATCTAAATCTGATGAGCCCACACTTTCGTGACAATTTAATCTAGTATATTTGGGCTTATCAAATTTTTTGAATTTGATAACCGCTTTTGTCATGTTACGGTTTCAAATACAATTTAAGTACCGAATTCCTCTAAACTAATGTAGCATAGAGTAACTCGAGTCGTCTCCCAACGAATGTAGTCGGTGCATGATAAATCTCAGGATCGTATCTTATTGCTTTTGGATTTTGGATATAAAACTGGATTTTGGGTTTGAACGTTAATACAATGAAAAGAAATGACAAAGCAGGTATGAAATTTAACCTAATTAAAGAAAGACAGTGCAGATAATGAAATCTACTTTAACCTAATTACAAGTGCAGTAAAGAAAAGCTCAACTTGAAATAAAGCATCAACGAAACCTAGACAATGAACAAAAACCTACAACATTAAAGAAATCTAATCTAACCTAACTGAATTGCATTTAAATGAAGACATGAACATAAAGCAATTAAAAGAGGCAAGACAAGCAAGAAGTAACCAAACAGAGCACATGAAATTAAATCTAACTAAAGAAACATTTTATCAAACAACTTATAAGCAAGATTTAAAATGGCATGAGTGCGTGTCATTCAAAAACATGAGAGATCAAACTTGATACAATCATTCCTCAATTGATACAAATTTTCAACACATAACAAACATTCAAGATTAAACACTGACACACAATAGGATATCCCCAATCAACGCATAACAATTCAACTACACGAAACAACCTATCACAAAGAAATCAACCTAGTAATGAATGGAGCTGTTTGGCTGTGAAGATTGAGCTCCGGATCTGATGAAGACTGGAATTGAGTTGCTGAGAAAAGATGCTGTAATTGCATTGCAGTGAAGAAGAAGATCTGCTGGATTTGCTGGATCTGCGAAGAAGAACTATGAAATGCTGTGGCTGCCTGCTGTGATGAACTGCTGCCGGATTGGATTAAGAGAAGCTGCTGAGGAAAAGCTGAGCAGGAATTTCTGACGAACTACTGGACTTGCTGAAGAAAAAGTGCTGGAAGAAGAGGATGAAACTGTTGGAATCTCGGCGTTCGGCTAGAGCTCGGAACCCCCAAAGCCCTAGCTTGAAGTCGCCGGTGATGAGGATGGAGAAGAAACTGTAAAGGAACCCCCTTCACGCAGTCCTCCTCGCGTCCGGATGAAGAAGGAAGGTGGTTGATCGAAGGTCGCCAGCTCCAAAGGATGATGAAGGCAAAGAACTTGAATCGTGGCGGTGGACGGCTGAACAAACTCGAACGAGTGAAGCTGACGCGAAGGCGGTCGTCACTCTACAATACGGCATGAACAAAGACCAACTCATCAAGGTTGGTCCATTCACAAGTGCAAAAGACTTGTGGAACAAGCTCATCGAACTCCACGAGGGTACCCGAGATTCAAGAATCGCCAAGAGGGACTTGCTCCTCAATCAACTTCAAAATCTCTCCATGAAGGAGAATGAAACCGTAAGTGAGTTACATAGCCGATTCAAGGAAGTCCTCAATGGGCTTCATTCTATTGATGAAAAGGTCGAGAACCGCGACCTTGTGAGGTATGTGCTAAAAGCATTTCCAAGGAATGCTTTGTGGTCATTCATGGTGGATGCCTACAATGTTTCCAATGATTTATCAATTGTTAAACTAGATGATCTATTTTGTGAAATGGAATTGCATGAAATGGCTAACAAAGGCCCCAAGGAGAATGGGGATTGCCTTAGTTGCATGGGAATGATCAAATAAGAAGAAGAAGGAGAAGGAAGTCTCTTCATCTTCATCCTCTTCCGAATCCGAGTCCGATTCTGAGGAAGATGGCAGCGGGTCTTCTTCCTCCGAGATGGCAAATTTTGTGAGAAGAATGATGAGAAGGGGTCGACGCTTCAAGGGTAAAGGTAACACTAGTGAAGCTAAAGTTGATAAGTCTAATGCTTCTTGTTATGAGTGTGGTAGGAAAGGG
>JAGFNQ010000612.1:258165-270548 GCA_024364735.1 Boesenbergia rotunda | reverse complement strand
CATATTTCCGAGGGCAAGGCATCGACTTATCAGTGGGAGGAGGCCAACAAGGAGGTGATGGCTCCTCCCCCTACCGTTCCTTAATGCACCCTCTGTAAGATCGTTTGTCTCCACTAGAGGGGGGTGAATAGTGATTTTCGAACCCCTTTCTTCCTACAGGTTAGTTGCACAGTGGAATATTACAATAAAAAAATAAACAATACTAATAATGCTAACAATGAAGATTTACTTGTATCCAACCCCGCGAGTGACTAATCCAAGAATCCGTCGGTGGATCACTCCCCGGATAACTCGGCTAGCTCTCGTCGCTCCTTGTGGGTGGAGAAACCTCACCACAACACCTTGAGAACTCTGACCACAAAGACTACTGTTTGGCCTTACCCAAGACCAAACTCGTCAAATCTTAGCACCATGAAGTCCTCTTAAATAGGACTCGGGCTGAAACCCTCGCTACCAGTCGACTGCCCCAGGGCAGTCGACTGGTGCCACTGAAATTCGACCGTTGTATCTCAACGTTCGAATTCTCAGCTAACTCACCAGCAGTTCCTCTGCAATAGTCAGGCCGAGGGATATCAATTAGAACTACTAAGCATTAACGAAAAGGATGAACGTACCAAGGTTGGGACTGATCTGGGTCACTTTAGGGCTAAGGTTCGCTCGGTACATGAGCTCCTCACTCTGTACTAGACCCGGACCGTGGAACTCCATGCCGGAGAGTATGTTCCTGGCCCACTGATACACTGGACTCTGGAGGAAATCCCCCAAGGAGGGAGGAGTCGGCAGATCCTCCGTCCAACGGAGAGGGCTGAAGGGCTGCGTAGGTTGTTGGATGAAGACGAACTTCTCTTTCCACCCTTTGTGCGAGGAAGGTAACCCTCGTTGGAATCTATGGCCGGGATGCGCTGAAAAGCTAAAAACCCCGCGCGAGCCGATCGGAATGAAGAATGAATGGAAAAGGCATGGGGTCAGGGGGATGCCGAAGAACTTAAAGATAATGTACGCTCCACCTATTTGAGTAAAAGCATTGGGAGCCATCTGGTGGAGGGGAATATCAAAATAGGAGGCCACATTCATGAAAAATGGGGGAAGCGGAGCCCCAATTCTACTTGCCCCAATAAAAAGGTAAAGAAGCCTGATCTACTTTAGGGATCACCACCGCCATCTCGGCCGGAATGCCGTAGGTCTCAATGGCCACCTGTAAAGCCTCCGGCCTCACTCTCGAAGAGGCGGACTCGCACCACTCCACCCAATAACCTTCCATGGTTCCTAAGGGAAAAGACGAGAAGGAGGCAGATGACTCATGTTAAAAAAAAGTCCTTAGAGAAGAAGATGAAGATGAGATGCACTCAGCCACAAAGCTAGAAGTTGGTTGAATGTCTTCGTCTCCCCTTCTTATACAGAGGAAGCTGCCTGCATGAGTGCAATGGGGGCAAGGCACGTGGAAGGTAAGAAACCGCCACATCGGGGCAGCGCCAGGGAACAGTCGTTTGACGTGAGCCGACTATTGCTGCGCACGTCAGTAAGAGATCGTGAAGAGAGCAGTTGGGGCACGCAGTGATGGAGCATTTGTGAAGGGACCTTGTCGCCATCAAAGAGCGTTATGCACCTTTATGAAGGATGGACAGGTATCATTGCAGTTCATAAAAGCCTTTTGGGAAAGACAAAACCAAAAAGGGATTACCTTGAGACTCGTGGCAAATTGTACAATCCTAGGACCCAGTATAACTGCCAAGGGAGCAGTAACGGGTGCAAGGACCCACTGGGACATAGCTTCTTCATCGCCACACTAGTCCGATCAGTCAGCAACACTTCCTTCGATCAGACTTGAAGGGAGGGATTTGTGATGTGGTTGAATAGCCCGTGGTGGACACGTGGGCTGAAGTAACTGGGTGGTAAGATGAGGCGAGCTTAAGCGACTCCCCATTCAAAGCTCCCGGGACCCTCCCGGGAAGGGGATCCTTCGGGCCCCCCACGGTAAACACGCCCCGGAGATCAGATCAGAAAACCCCTTTCGGGATCACCCCGGGAAGTCGGGCCCCGAGACCATCTCAGGGTAGCGGAGTGCCCAAGACCTCTCGGGCCAGAAGACCCCGAGATCACCTCGGGGAAGCGGAGCCTAAGAAGCATTCACCTCAAGTAACGGTCCCCCTTTTCTCGGATCTGCGGATAATCATCCCCACTATTGCGGAACTATCATGACCATTAAATGTCGCAATTGGTCGAACTTAATGACGGCGTGGACCATTTCAATGACTATCCGGTAATCGACGAAGGGGGGGGGCGTGGCATAGATCATGGGGACGCACAAAGGCAACCGTCGCAGGTATAAAAGGTACTCCAACCCCTCTGGTAAGGGGGTTACGTCTTCTCTACTACTCACATACTGTCTTGCCTTCTTTTTATCTTCTCCATCGAGGCACTGACTTGGGCGTCAGCGTGGGCTCCGCCGGACAACCTCCGGCGTGTTCCCCTAACACTCGTGTTAATCTCGCAGGGTGTGGAGTTCCTCCTCCAGCGTTAGCATCCATGTGGGCTAAATCCTGGTGACTGGCTGTCGACGTCGATTCCTTCCCGAACAGTATGAAATTATCTAAATATTTTAAAACTAAAAAATTTAATAAGATGCATGTTAGTGATATGAGAGAAGTGTCCTAAGGCAATCGCCTTATGATTGTAAACATTTATTTTAATAAATAAAAATTCACTATTCGAGTATACATATTTGTGTATTTGATTGGGATCTTAAACTCATCTACTGAATGTCCGCAATACAATTCACAGCATAAGAGAATTTGTGATGGGATCACAACTAGTGATTATCTCTACATGTGCAATTGTGAAGTATTGAAAATATCCCTAGTCGATGAATTAATAAAAATGGACACTATCAATTCTGTTGAGACTAGCATGGGTTATTCTCTAATCAGCTGATTCTCACTGGCTGGTGACATTGGGATGTCCGGAGATAAACATGGATGCTAGTTAAGGGAACTAGTTCATTGGAGTGACTGACTGTAAAACTTCACATGGTAGTCTATACATAGACAGGTCAGTGAAGTTCTTACCGCAGCTTAAGTGCGATGTTCCTTTGACTTGCGGTGTTCAAGTCATCTTGGTCATGGAGACTTATACTTTAACATCTTAAGCAAGCATCTCCAAGGAGGTGTGGACCCAGGATGGTTGGGTATAAGCCGAAGTGCTCGAAGATGTTTGAACAGCCTACAAAGGATTCACCACTCCTTGCGAGGAGATGTATACCCAGGCCTATCGTCGGATTGTTACTCAAAGCCTCTGGCCAGAGCATATCATGTTTAGAGTATGAGTCTCTTAAATACATGAGAGTAATTAGAAATCCAAAGGACGAGAAAGACACTACTTGGGCTAGGTGTGACGTAGTCAGCCTAGTGGGGACTGACACACACAGACCATGTCCTGAACCAAGTGGGTATAAGATGGTGAAGGGAATGAGGCACGATTCATTAGAGCTGCTGAAGGGTTTCAGAATAATTTCTGAGGTCAACCGTTGATCTTTCGATTAATTGGGGATCATGATGTACTACTAGGTGTCACTCATGATCGTTCTATAACTAATGAATTATAGGCGACCAACATAAATCGAAAGCCTATTTAGTCACACGCACTACGAGTAATCCGAGGGATTTAAAACAAGTTAAAAATTAGATTTTTCGATCAAGAGAAATAAGTCGAATCTGAATTTATCAGAGACGCAACGGAAGCTTAAAATGGCTAAGTCTTTTGAAGGCTTATTAGGCGAATTAAATGAGTTTAATTCGCGAGGGCTTTAGCTTGGTGTGGCCGGCCAAAGACGGTGCCCACCCTCTTTGGTTTGGCCGACCACCACAAGGAGAGAAAACCAATTAATTTGGTTTAAATTATAAAATAAATCAAGCGCGATTTGTTTTATAAAATTTATGAATAAATAAATTTGTTTTCATGGAAATTAAAATAAACTTTAAATGGTTTATTTTTATTTTATAAAATCAATTATGAATTGATTTTTCCATGATAAGAAAAATTTATATAATAAATTTATTCTTTTTATGGAAATTAAAATGAACCATAGATTGGTTTATTTTATTTTATAAAATCAATTATGAATTGATTTTTCCATGATAAAGAAAAATTTATATAATAAATTTATTCTTTTTATGGAGATTAAAATAAACTTTAAATGGTTTATTTTTATTTTATAAAATCAATTATGAATTGATTTTTCCATGATGAGAAAATTTATATAATAAATTTTTTAAAAATTTATTCCATAATTAAAAGAGAGATGTATTTGTTTTATTATAAAATTAGTTATAATAAAACTTGGCATAATGGAATAATTAATGAGAAAATTTATAAGATAAATTTCTTATGAAAATTTATTCCGTTAATTCCGTTAAAGGGGAGACATGGCAAGGGAGAGGCTACTATATAAAGGAACCAAGGCTAGGCTTGAATTCCTCAATTGAGTTATCAAGAGATTAGTAGCTCCCTCTCTCTCTCTCTAGGGCCGGCCCCCCCTCTCTCTCTCTAGGGCCGGCTCTCTCTCCTCCCCTAGGGCCGGCGCATATCCCAAGGGTGGCCGAGAGCTTCATCCGCCAAGAAGGTGCCGAAGAAGAAGAAACGGATCGCGACTCCTTCTTTTATTTCCCATAATTTTGATTCCGTTACTTGGTGGTTAGTTTTCTTTCTTCTCTCTTGATCTTCTAGTTGTGCCTTTAGAGAATCTAGTAGTTCTCGTCAGCACAAAACTCGTGACTTTGCGAAGTCATCCTGAAGAGAACTCGACGTGGACGCGAATAGAGGCGGAGCTTCCAAGGGACGCTACGGTTGGATCTCGTCCCTTTCTTCGAGTTACGCGAGGTACAAAGTAAATTAGTTTACTTTTCCACAAAATTTTAATTTATGATCATGTCCACACATCATAAGGTCGCATGCTAGATACGTTGTTATAAATAATTTGAGAAATTATTTATGCTAATTATTCCGCTGCACGTAAATATTTTAAAATTTACGAACCCGTATCCTTGTGAACATGCACCCGGTCCCAACAGTGCAGGGTAAGAAGCAAAGGAAAATTTGCTGTTGCAATTGCAATGAAGAAGGACATGTGAAAGAAAACTTCCCTAAAGGGAAGAACAAAGGAAAAGAGACACCAAAGGCAAAAACCCACAACCTAAAGGTGACATGGGACTAATCTTCATCGGAAGACTCAGATCTCGAGGAACACGCTGGACTTGCCCTAATGGCTTCATACCAAGAAGATGAGAGCATCGATGAAGGTGGAGCCATGATAGATGGCAGCAAGGGAGCTTCGAATTTTAGAATGGATATAGTAAGTGAGGCATGTCTTCTACCTCTTGACTAACTATATTTTGGTATTAAACAAATGATCCATGTGTAAACTAAAAAAATAAAAATGTAGAATTAAAAAGAAAATTATCTTCATCATGTCCATTGGAAATGTATGATAAGTTAAAACGTGAAAATGAAATTTGAATGTTCAAATTGAGAAATTACAAAATAACTATGCTTGTTCAAACTGTTCTAGAAATTCAAAAATTAGATATTATGGTAAACTTAATTAGTATTTTAGATTTTACAGGGGTCAAATTGTAAAAATTCCTAAATCATATATTTTATCTAGTTTCTAATAAACCCAGTTGGTAAAAATTTATATTAGGTTCCTAAATACGTCTTAAACTGATAGTTTTTTTGAAATAGAGAATAAATTATTTTGGTAATTAATATCTTATATTGTTAAATATATTTTTAATAAATGTAAATTTTTGTTGTAAAGTTTGTTTTGTTCCATCTATAGATTTTTTTTACAAATAAAAATTTAATATGATTTTTTGTTTGAAAATTTTTCAAGTTTCAAAAATTTAGAAAATTATTTTCACTTTAACAATTTTTTATTAGAAATAATTCTTTGAAATTCTAACTTTTATAAAAATTTGATAAATTTTCGAATAAATTTTTTTTTTGAAAATTATTTTCAAAATTAGACTTAACATTTTAAAATTTTTTTAAGCAAATTTTGAAAACCTAGATTTTCTGGACACTATTTATTATGTTAAAAATTTAATATTTTTCCCTTATCCTTTTAAGTTCTTGTTTTGATGTGATCAAAGGGGGAGAATATTAAGTTAAGGGGTAGCACTAATTTTTCAAAAAAAAATTTAAGTGCTTACATTGTTATATATTAATTCATATTTTTTTTTATATTTGGTTCCCCTAACTTAACTTGAGTTGATGCACATCAAAAAGGGGGAGATTGAAAGTACCTCAGGTTGGTTTTGATATTGTCAACTGATTTAAATTAGGTCCTGATGTTTTTAATCCCCCTGTCTAAGTGTGCAAGAAGTTAGGAGCGGAGGAAGTCGAGTGTAAGACGCAGTGGACGAGAAGGATTGCACAGGGAAGTGAGCTGATGGGCTCGATGCATTTGAGGGATATGAAAGTTGCGAAATAGTACACTGGTAGAGCGAGAAGGACGTGCGTGACATCCAAGCGACGAGAAGCCAGAAGGAAGGACACTCGAGGGCCGAAAGGTCGGAGTCGGGTTCGGGTGAGTCTAACTTCGGTTGGCCAGAAATCACCTAAGAAGGCCAGAAATCACGACTGGTCTGCAGCTACTGACCTAGACTAATCTTGGGCGCCCTAGCACTAGTCGCCTGAGACGTTGTTTTATCAACAATGCTAGTCATTTATGATCATTGCGATGCGGATAACTCTCAGGCCACGTGTCAGATGCCCTAGAGCACTTGAGCACCCCAGTACTGCCATGTTAGCAAATGAATAAGTTTTCCCAGGGCTATAAATAGGCTCCTAGAGCTCAGTTTCAATTCACTCTTTCATCTCAAGCATTAGTAAACAAGTTCTGTATAGTTTTCATTTCCTTTTCTAAGTTTTTTCTTGTGTAGGAGGCTTCTTCGACCGAAGGAGTTTATTCAGGAGATACGAACTATATTCTAACTTGGATTAGCAACCTCTTTAGTCGCAAACCAAGTAAAATTCTGGCCGTCTCTTTCTTTTAAGTTTGCTATATTTTTAATGTTATTTATTTTTTGCGTTAACTAACAAACATCTTTGTTTAAGATGAAACAAAAGATAGAGTTTTCTATTTTCAGGGAAAATTCACCCCCATCTTACTAACCTTTGATCACCATCACACCTCTCCTGTACAATAGACAATATAAATCCTCAATACAATGCCTACATGACCATCTCATCATCTTCAACCAACACAGTAAAAAATTTATGCATAATAATAAATAAAACACAGCACAAGCATGAATGCCGCATATCGGTATGACTTATGACAAATAAAAAACTCCATAAGCACCTCTTGGGCACACAAATAGTATAAAACACAAATAGATATCCACAGTAACGGAAATCATTATAAATAAAAATCCAAAAACTAGCAAAAAGGTTCACTCAAACCTTAACCAAAAGTCCTAGTTTTGGTTTCCCCTTGATGTCTCTACCCATGCCAACCCACAATGCGTCCCTAGCATTGATTTACATGGCAATTACACACCAAAAATCAATTTTCATGCAATATGACCCCAATGTCATATTTCCATGCATGAAAATCAAAAGTACCATGCTAAAACCCAAGAATTGAGACTCAAGTCCATCTCCAATTCTTTTGGCACACTCCATGGTCCATCTAGACCTCTAGGAGCACCCCCTCCCACGATCCATTCACCATATATCCCAAAGGCTCCTAGAGCTCCCCCTTGAGCTCTTAACCCTAGTCACCTCCCTAGGTGACTCAACTATCACTAGGCCACATCGGTGTTCCACCGGTGACTCTTGGCCTACAAACTTGACACTCTCAACCTTAGGCACCTCGTCTTTGGTTAAGTCATTTCTTTTTCCATTAAATGGCACTCCCTTGCCACTTTTGGGCTCCCCCTTCTTGCCATAATCATATGCTACCCTAGCATATTTCTTTCCCTTGGCATGGGAGTTCTTAGACCGGTATCCCACCCCCGATCTATCATTGGTGCGGTTTAAACCACCCAACACCATGTCTAAGTCCTTAGGTCCAACCGTGAATCTTTCTAGGGCCTTTTCTAATGTATCAAGCCTTGCCCTCAAGACTTGATTTTTCCTCTCTAGAGTTCTAACCTTAGAACCCATATATCCACCTTGGACATTCCCAGGACAACCCATTTTCCTAGGCACATTCCTTCCCCTATTGGGATTGGTGCCATGATCCTTAGGTCTAGAGGTCTTGGGTTTATCATTATGCATGCTTTTCCTAGGGTGTTGATCTACCTTGTTAACCCTAGTCCTATCATTATATCTAAAACCAAAGTTATGCACCATTAAGCATTTTTCGTTAAAACTAGCATGCATGGAGGGATGATTAACATTATTTTTAAAATGCAATGAGGAACTTGAAATTGAATTACATTTTAATCTAGGGTTAGGAATTACCTCCCTTACCCTTGACGTTCCCCCTTGATGTGAGCTCCTCCTCTTTCTTTGCTCTTTCTCCCATCTCCTCAAGTGCTCCATTTAAATCATATCTGTTATTTTCAGACTTGATAAACAAATTTAAAACTGAAAATTTTTGTCTAAACTCATATCTTCATCTTCGACTTTGACAAAAATATTTAGAGTTTTTTTATAAATGTTCGGTTTTTTATGAATCGTTTATTGAAATCTATTTATTACGATATAAAAAAAATTGGAATTAACTTCGGAAAAAATATGCCATTTAAAAAAAAATTTGTGGTAATGCGATTCTTTTTACTTAGAATATTTGTTATCACACTTAAAATTTTTCTTCTTCCCTAATTATATTTCCCCATTTTTTTTATGTGATCAAAGGGGGAGGAATAGTATTAAGTTAAGGGGGAGAGTAGTTTATGTTCGGGGGAGGTTATGTACATGATTGCAAAATTTTTTTTTATGCTTAATTCTATTACAATATTATTATTATTTGTTGTTTATCCCTAACTAAACTTGGGTTGATGCACATCAAAAAGGGGGAGATTGTTGGTGCCCCGGTTGGTTTTGATGCGATCAACCAAGTTAGGTTAGGTCATGTTGGTTTTAATCCCACTGCTAAGTATGCAGGAACTTAGGTACGGAGGAAGTCAAGCGTAAGACGCAGTGGACGAGAAGGATTGCGCGGGGAAGTGAGCCGACGGGCTCAGTACAATCCGAGGGACACGGAAGCTGCGGAAGAGTACACCGGTGGAGCGAGAAGGACGTGCGCGGTGTCCGAGGGACGAGAAGCCGGGAGGAAGGACACTCGAGGGGCGAAAGGTCGGAGTCGGGTTTGTTAGTAATATGAGAGAAGTGTCCTAAGGCAATCGCCTTATGATTGTAATCATTTACTTTAATAAATGAATATTCACTATTTGAGTATACATGTTCATGTATTTGATTGAGATCTTAAACTCATTGGATAAAGAAATATATATAAATAAATTTATATAAAGAAATTTATATAAAGGGATTTATTTTTCATGGAACTTAAAATGAACCATGGATTGGTTTATTTTATTTTATAAATTCAATAATAGATTGATTTACCATGATAAAGAAATTTATATAAAGAAATTTATATAAAGAAATTTCTTTCCATAAGAAAAGGGAGACATGGTTGTTTTTATTATAAATTAAATTATAATAAAAACTTGGCATGATGGAATAATTCATAGAAAAATTTATATGATAAATTTCTTATGAAAATTTATTCCATAAAAAGGAGACTTGGCGATTGAGAGACTACTATATAAGAGAACCAGGCAAGCCTTGGAGATTAAGAATCTAAGAGATCTAGAAATAAGCCCTCTCTCTCTCTCCTTCTCTCCCTCTCCCTCTTCTAGTGCTGCCGGCCCTAGAGGCCCTCCCCTTTGTTGCCGTGAGCTTCCACCACCAAAGAAGCTGCCGAAGAAGAAGAAGAAGCGGGCGCAACTCCTTCCTTCCTCCTGGAATCTTGATTCCGTTCTTCGTTTGATGGTTAGTCTTCCCATCTCTCTCTTGGTATTCTTGTCGTGCCTTTGGAGAATCTAGTAGTTCTTGTCGGCACGAAACTCGTGGCTTTGCGAAGTCATCCCGAAGAAAACTCGGCGTGGACGCGAATAGAGGCGGAGCTTCCAAGGGACGCTACAGTTGGATCTCGTCCCTTTCTTCGAGTTACGCAAGGTAACAAGTAAATTAGTTTATGTTTTTGCAAAAATTTTAATATGTGATCATGTCTACACAATATAAGGCTGCATGCTTAGATGTGTGGTTAAATAATTTGAGAAATTATTTATGCTAAATCTTCCGCTGCACGTAATTATTTTAAAATTACGAACCCGCATCCATGTCAACATGCACCCGGTCCCAACAGGGCAAAGCAAGCCCTTAAGGGCGGCCGGATAACCAAAAGGGCGGAGGTCTACAAAGAAAACTTACATATTTCCAAAATTAGAAAAATTTTCAATTGTGGAAACTTTCCAATTATGATAAATTTTAGATTTAGGAATTTCAAAGTTTGGAAATCCTCATGAAATTTCGCAAACTTTTGAAATATCCTAGTTTCTGAAATTTTATGATAATTGTGAAAACTTCCCATTTTTGGAAACTTTCCAATTTTGGAAATTTTTTATTTTGGAAATTTTCCAATTTTGGAAATATGTAAGTTTTCTTTGTACCAGAAACTTACAATTATTCTGAAAACCTATTATGAAACTCGCAATTTTGGGCACTTTCTTTCAAGAAAGTCAAGACAAATTTATGTATCATTAATTGACAATTAAATTTGAATTGGATTTAAATTATTAACAAAATTTTTTATTTTGGATTGAGCCTCGGGGAGCCGTCCAATTTAATGTTAGTTGTTGTAATTTAATTTCCTATTTTGAATAAAATTGTCATGTTTAATTTGGTTACGCCTCGGGGAGTGGACCAAATTAGATTTACAACAAATTTTTTTTTTGGGTATCTGAGCCTCGGGAAGCCACCCAAAGAAAATAATTTGTTGTAATTAATAAATCCATAAATAAAATATGTAATCAAATCATGGAAATTTTGAGGTGATTCTCAAAAGATAATTTCCTTATTTGATTTAAGAGGTGATGCTCTTACATATTGTTGTCTCCAAAATTAATTAAGAAAATGGTTTCCTATAGAGTTTTCTTAAATAAGATTTTCATGAAAATAATATGTGGTTGAATTAAGTGAATCTGTCTCTTAATTTAATAAGATTTGATTTAGAGAAATCAAAGTCTTAAACATATTATTTCCGAAATTGATTATGACAATTTAGGAAATTGTTTCCCAAAATAATTCCTTGAATAAAGTATGAAATTAGAATTAAGAAATTCGGTTACTAATTCAATTAATGAGACTTGATAAATTAAGTCACATACATACTTTATTAAGGAAATCGTTAGTACATGACATAATTATATGTCATGAATGTGCTTAGAAAAGAAAGGATGAGACCCAAAACCCCTTACAAAATATTAAGGCCAACATCTTCCATTAATATGGTTAGAACCGGAGTTTTGTTTCTCGTTTGGGTTGATGGACACATCCATGCCCGGCTTGAACCTCAACATGTTCAAACCATGGAATTAGTTTATGATTAATATAGTTAGAGTCAGAGGTCAATCATTAGTTTTGGTTGTTGGACACATCCAAGCCTGACTAAACGGTTGAATGAGCTCCAACCATATTAAAACTATTTCTTGATTAATGGGTCAGCCTTAAGCTTGGAGTATCGATTTGTTGTGCCACAGCCAAGGTCGATGTAAAGAGAGGTGCAGTTGGGTGCTATGTATAATGTTGCATACTTGTTAATGAGTTAACACCCAATGATTTATGCAAATATTCAATTAGTTGATAGCATAAAGTGATAGTTACATATATGTGATATGTAATCGGTATAATTACCTACCTTCATAGCTAAGAACAACTTGATGGCCACAGCCATGGTGGTTCTTATCTATAGTTGGATATCAACCTATTTGGAGATGTTCCTACGATCTCCCGAATTGATAAAAAGGGTTATTCAATTCGAAAAATAAATAGGATTTAATTAATGTATGTTGATGTATTCTTTATCATTCTTCTCACATAAGCTCAATTTGTATTTCTAGGATAATCACTCGATCATGTCTTCTCTGAATTTGCGTTCCATTTTGGACACCAATAAACTGATTGGGCCAAACTTCATGGATTGGCTTCGAAACCTGAGGATAGTCCTCAAGGCAGAGAAGCTTGCTTATGTCCTTGAAGATCAACTTCCCAACCGTCCTCCAGAAAATGCAACTCCAGACCAGTTAGTGGTCTATCAGAAACATGTGGCCGATTCTGAACTTGCGAGTTGCATCATGCTAGCCGCTATGGTA
>JAGFNQ010000612.1:156222-258015 GCA_024364735.1 Boesenbergia rotunda | reverse complement strand
GAGCACACTCGGTTTTGCAATGGATCATGAACTAAGTATTAACATAGTTCTGAATTGTTTGCCCAAAAGTTATTCACAATTTGTGATGAACTATCGGATGAACAAACTAGAGACCACCATTCCCGAGTTGCTCAACCTGCTGAAGACTGTAGAGCCTTCTGTAAAGCCGGATCAAAAGATGGTTCTGTTAGTTAGTTCCTCGAAGAAAGGTTCTATGAGGAAGGCCAAAGAACAGAATAAAGGAAAGAAGAAAAAGGCCAAAAAGACTGAAAAGAAACCAAAAGGAACTTGCCATCATTGTGGCAAGGAGGGTCACTAGCGAAGAAACTGCAAGGTTTATCTTGAGTCCTTGAAGAATAAGGCATCCGATGCCCCATCCTCTTCAGGTATATTTGTTATTGAATGTCACTCTATTTCCTCAAATACCTGGGTACTTGATACTGGGTGTAGCTCACATATATGTAATGACATACAGGGGCTAAGGAATAGAAGAAGACTCGTCAAAGGAGAAGCAAATTTGCGAGTTGGAAATGGAGCAAAGATTGCTGTTGTTGCCATCGGAACATATTTGCTAAAGCTCCCCACAGGACGTGTCTTAGAATTAGATAATTGTTATTTTGTTCCTTCATTAATAAAGAACATTGTATCTATTTCATGTTTGAATGAAAAGGGTTATCATTTAACTTTTAGTAACAATTGTTGTTACATAACTTTAAATGGCGTTCTTTAAGGGAATGGAACTTTGTGCAATGGTATCTACACATTAGATTTATCCGGTGATGTTTTCAATATCGAAGTTAGCAACAAACGTGCTCGAATAGATAATCGAATAGACTCCTACACTTGGCATTGTCGTCTTGGCCATGTAAGTAAGAAACGCATGACCGAATTACACCGATGTGGAATTCTGGAATCATTTGAACCCAGTTCATTTGATACATGCGAATCATGCTTTAAAGGCAAGAAGACCAAATTACCCTTTTCCGGAAAAGGTAATCCAGTGGGAGAATTGCTTGGTCTAATACATACTGATGTATGTGGACCAATGTCAACTCATGCACAAGGAGGCTATAGCTACTTCATCACCTTTATTGATGATCACTCACGATTCGGGTATGTGTTCTTGATGAAACATAAATTTGAAGCCTTTGAGAAATTCAAAGAGTTCAGAAATGAAGTAGAGAAACAGCTTGGCAAAAGTATTAAGATACTTCGATCCGATCGGGGTGGTGAATACTTAAGTCAAGAGTTTCAAGATTATCTTAGGGACAATGGGATATTGTCCCAATGGATTCCGCCATATACACCACAACATAATGGTGTATCTGAGAGGCGCAACCGAACCTTGATGGACATGGTTAGGTCTATGATGAATCATGCAACTCTTCCAAAATCATTTTGGGGCTATGCACTTAAGACAACTGTTTACTTGCTAAACAGAGTCCCGACCAAGGTAGTCTCTACTACTCCATATGAGACATGGAATTGTAAGAAGCCCCACTTAACTCACCTTAAGATATGGGGTTGTCTTGCTTATGTGAAGCGGATTGTATCAGACAAATTGGATGCTAAGTCTGATAAATGTCTATTTATTGGATATCCTAAGGAAACGAAGGGTTACCAATTCTATCATCCCTTGGAACAAAAGGTGTTTGTTTCAAGGCATGCTATATTTCTGGAAAAGGAATTTCTTTTACAAGAAAACAGTGGGAGTGACATTGAACTTGATGAAGTTCAAGAAACTCCAATAGACATTACAGAGACACCTAGTCTAGACCCACAACCAATAACTCATAATGATGAGCTATCAGTTGAACCTAAAACTACACCACCTCTTCGTAGATCTGATAGGACACGCAATATTCCAGAGAGATACGGATTTCTCATAAGTGAATCGAACGACGATGAACCTATTAGTTATGAAGATGTTCTAAAAAATTCAGAAAGGGACAAATGGCTTGAAGCCATGAAGTCGGAAATAGATTCCATGTACGAAAACCAAGTATGGGACTTGGTTAACCCACCTGAAGGGATTAAGCCCATAGGGTGCAAGTGGGTTTTCAAGAAGAAAACCGACATGGAAGGTAATGTTGTTACCTTTAAGGCTAGATTAGTGGCAAAAGGATATCGTCAGAAGCAAGGAATTGATTATGACGAAATCTATTCGCCAGTAGCTATGCTTAAATCCATTCGGATGCTCCTAGCCATAGCAGCTCATTATGATTATGAGATATGGCAAATGGATGTGAAAACAGCTTTCCTTAACGGAAACCTGCTTGAGGATGTATACATGATACTACCTGAAGGTTTCACATCGGTTGATAAAACCAAAGTATGCAAGCTTCGACGATCCATATATGGACTGAAGCAAGCATCCAGGAGCTGGAACATCCGTTTTGATGAGACAATCAAAGAGTTTGACTTCTCACAAAATCCTGACGAACCTTGTGTGTACAAGAAGGTTAGTGGGAGTGAAGTCGTATTCCTTGTATTATATGTCGATGACATATTACTTATAGGAAACGATATATCAGTCTTACAGATAGTTAAAATTTGGTTGTCCAAAACTTTCTCCATGAAAGACCTCGGAGAAGCAACCTATATCCTTGGGATTAGAATCTATAGAGATAGATCAAAACGGTTGCTTGGTCTTTCGCAGTCTATATATATAGACCGAGTGCTAAAAAGGTTTAGCATGTCGGAATCCAAGAAAGGTTACCTTCCCATCAGGCATGGGATCAACCTTTCAAAGTCTATGTGTCCGCGCACAGAAGACGAGAGGATTTGCATGAATAAGATTCCCTATGCATCCGCGATAGGATCTATCATGTATGCTATGTTGTGTACTAGGCCCGATGTATCGTATGCTTTGAGCGTCACAAGCAGATACCAGTCGGATCCAGGAAGGGATCATTGGGCGGCTGTTAAGATAATACTTAAGTACTTAAGAAGAACTAAAGATGTGTTCCTAATATATGGAGAAGGAGATATGGTAATACGTGGGTATACAGATGCCAGTTTCCAGACAGATAAGGATGACTCCAAATCTCAGTCTGGATACGTATTTACTTTGAATGGAGGCGCAATAAGTTGGAAGAGTTCCAAACAAGACACCGTAGCGGATTCTACCACGGAAGTGGAATATATCGCAGCTTCGGAAGCAGCAAAGGAAGTAGTCTGGATCAAGAAGTTCGTCTCCGAACTTGGTGTGGTTCCAACCATTGATGAAGCAGTGCCGGTTTACTGTGACAACAATGGAGCTATTGCACAAGCAAAGGAACCAAGGTCTCATCAGCGATCCAAACACGTGCTTCGCCGCTATCATCTGATCAGAGAGATTATAAGTAGGAATGACATACAAATTGAGAAAATTCCCACTGAAAGGAATTTAGCGGATCCTTTAACTAAGGCCTTACCTCAGAGCAAGTTTGAGGGTCATGTTAGAGCCTGTGGTATTGGATACCGTAGCGATTGGCATTAGGCCAAGTGGGAGTTTGTTAGTGATATGAGAGAAGTGTCCTAAGGCAATCGCCTTATGATTGTAAACATTTATTTTAATAAATGATAATTCACTATTTGAGTATACATGTTTATGTATTTGATTGGGATCTTAAACTCATCTACTGAATGTCCGCAATATAATTCACAGCATAAGAGAATTTGTGATGGGATCACGACTAGTGATTATCTCTAAATGTGCAATTGTGAAGTATTGAAAATATCCCTAGTCGATGAATTGATAAAAATGGACACTATCAATTCTGTTGAGACTAGCATGGGTTATTCTCTAATCAGCTGATTCTCACTGGCTGGTGACATTGGGATGTCCGAAGATAAACATGGATGCTAGTTAAGGGAACTAGTTCATTGTAGTGACTGGCTGTAAAACTTCATATGGTAATCTATATAGATATGTCAATGAAGTTCTTACTGCAGCTTAAGTACGATGTTCCTTTGACTTGCGATGTTCAAGTCATCATGGTCATGGAGACTTATACTTTAACATCTTAAGCAAGCATCTCCAAGGAGGTGTGGACCAAGGATGATTGGGTATAAGCCGAAGTGCCCGAAGATGTTTGAACAGCCTACAAAGGATTCACCACTCCTTGCGAGGAGATGTATACCCAGGCCTATCGTCGGATTGTTACTCAAAGCCTCTGGCCAGAGCATATCATGTTTAGAGTGTGAGTCTATTAAATACATGAGAGTAATTAGAAATCCAAAGGACGAGAAAGACACTACTTAGGCTAGGTGTGACGTAGTCAGTCTAGTGGGGACTGACACAAACAGACCATGTCCTGAACCAAGTGGGTATAAGATGGTGAAGGGAATGGGGCACGATTCATTAGAGCTGCTGAAGGGTTTCAGAATTACTTCTGAGGTCAACCGTTGATCTTTCGATTAATTGGGGGTCATGATGTACTACTAGGTGCCACTCATGATCGTTCTATAATTGGTTAATTATAGACGGCCAACATAAATCGAAAGCCTATTTAGTCACACGCACTACGAGTAATCCGAGGGATATAAAACGAGTTGAAAATTGGATTTTCCGATCAAGAGAAATATGTCGAATCTGAATTTATCAGAGGCGCAATGGAAGCTAAAAATGGCTATGTCTTTTGAAGGCTTATTGGGCGAATTAAATGAGTTTAATTCGCGATGGGTTCGGCTCGGTTTGGCCGGCCAAAGAGGGTGCCAAACCCCTTTGTTTTGGCCGGCCACATCAAAGGGGAAAAATCAATTTAATTGGTTTAATTAATAAAATAAATCTAGCGCAATTTGTTTTATAAATTATGGATAAATAAATTTATATAAAGAAATTTATAGAAATTTATTCCCTTTTTATGGAAATTAAAATGATCCATGGAATGGTTTATTTTAATTTTATAAAATCAATTATGAATTGATTTTTCCATAATAAGAAAATTTATAGATTTCTTATAAAATTTATTCCATAATAAAAGGAGTGAAGGTATTTGTTTTATTATAAAGTTAGTTATAATAAAACTTGGCTTAAATGGAATAATTAATAAGAGAATTTATAGGATAAATTTCTTATGAAAATTTCGTTAAGAGGGAGACTTGGCAAGGGAGAGGTTACTATATAAAGGAACCAAGGCTAGCCTTGAATTTCAATCAATAGAGTAATCAAGAGATTAACTCTCTCCCTCTCTCTCTTATTCTCTTCCTCTCCCTCTCCTTTCCCCTTAGGGCCAGCGCCCCTTATTCATCTTAGGGCCGGCGCCCTTTGCTTCCCTTAGGGCCGGCGTAAGCACCTAGGGTGCCCGTGAGCTTCCTCCACCAAGTTCGAGCCAAAGAAGAAGAAGAAGCGGATCGCGACTCCTTCCTTCCTTACCCGGAATTTTGATTCTGTTAACTTGGTGCCTTTAGTGAATCTAGTAGTTCGCGTCGGCACAAAACTCGTGACTTTGCGAAGTCATCCTGGAGAGAACTCGACGTGGACGCGAATAGAGGCGGAGCTTCCAAGGGACGCTACGGTTGGATCTCGTCCCTTACTTCGAGTTACGCGAGGTACTAAGTAAATTAGTTTACTTTTCCGCAAAGTTTTAATTTATGATCATGTCCACACATCATAAGGTTGCATGCTAGATACGTGGTGAAAATAATTTAAGAAATTATTTTATGCTAATTGTTTCGCTGCACGTTAAAATTTAAAATTTTACGAACCCGTATCCTTGTCAACATGCACCCGGTCCCAACACTCTGATACATCTACAGAATCTCCTTTTGCAACATTATAGTAAAATTTGAGGGTTGGACACCATAAAGACCGTCTCCTAGCTCTACCCTAACTATGTTGGTGTAGGAAGCATCTAAGTCAAACCTGTGTTTTGATAATGGCAAACACTACAAGAATTTTTGGATTCAACAACACCCAATAGATAACGGTTTTTGGAAAATTCGTTGTCTTTTTTTATTTGACAATGGGTTTTTCAAAAACTGTTAATGTTGAAAAAAAATTTTGCGGGAAAAGACAACGGTTGTTAAAAAACCGTTGTCTTATATATGTCAAGGACAATGGTTTTTTAAAAAATGATGTCTATTTGGTTGGTTACGATAACTGGTTTCAAATAACCATTGTATATTTGTGTTGCTTACATGGTAATACCCAACAGCGAGCAAGCGCGGAAACGAAAACGCTCGCTTTAGTTGTTCTTTTCAGTCACTGCACAAAACCTCCCCTTAGTTCATTCTCTGCATTCGCCACAGTCGGCGAATCCTAACACACCTCAAACTTCCTTGCCATCTTTTTCTTCTTCTCGTTCTTCTTCTCCTTCCTCTTCGCCGCGAGTGACAATGCCGAACCCTAACACACCTCAAACTTCCTTGCCATCTTTTCCTTCTTCTCGTTCTTCTTCTTCTTCTTCCTCTTCGCTGCACACAAACAAGACACCTCAAACTTCTCCTCGCGCGAACTAGCCGCCACCACGCCCCTTCTTCTTCCTCCTCTTGTGTCGATTTGCCGAATTGGAGAGATATCAAGGTAATGTTTGCTCTTGTTGGGTTTTGTACAGTAGGTTTGAGTGTAACATTTCAAGTGTCTTCAGGTTTTGGACAGTAGGTTTGAGTCGAACATTTTAGCATTTTGGGTCGTTCTCTCTTGCGAGTGTTTATTGGAGAATGATCGATGGTACCTGGCGTCTCTGCCTCTCTTCTACCACTCTTCAAGGTGATGAATCCCTTCTCTAGTTTCAGTTTATTGGTTTCAGTTGGGGCATCCAATTCAAATTTCTAATCTGTTATCTTCTATGTTTCTTGTATAAAGTTTGTTTTAAAATATTAAACACTAGACACAAATTGATATTTAATGAAGATTGTATAGTTGAAATCAGAAATTCTATTATCAAATACCCTAATCCATTTAAATCCTATTATCAGAAATCCTTTAATGAAACAATCCTATGTTTTTTTATTTACTTCTAAAGGTTATTTGTGGGGTTGTGGAAAAAATTCAATTTTTTCTTACTAACTCGTTAATGAGTGTTGATATATGCAAACCCATCAATTAATTTATCTTTCAATTTTCTCCCTTATTTACTTGTTTTTGCTTCAAGATTGATTGTATATATTGTATGCTATGAATATGTGATGTTTCTAATTGTTCGTTATGTAAAGATCTAGTTATATAATGTAAAATTTTTTTGAAGGTAGGTGTTGGCTCATTCCTAGCTGATTAGTACTTGTAACAAAAATGGACAAAGAATGTGTTGGTGCAGGAAGCACCATATCGAACCTGGTATTGATATTGGCAAAGGATTCAAAGTTAAGTTTATTTGTGATCTAACGTTGTTCACTGAGTGTGCAGAAAAAGCCCTAGCGAAGGACTGCTAGGCACTGGCGAAGGACTGCCAGGATACAAAGCCCTAGCGAAGGACTGCTAGGCAACTGGCGAAGGACTGCCAGTATCCAAGCCCTAGCGAAGGACTGCTAGGCACTGGCGAAGGACTGCCAGGATACAAAGCCCTAGCGAAGGACTGCTAGGCACTGGCGAAGGACTGCCAGCATCAAGCCCTAGCGAAGGACTGCTAGGCACTGGCGAAGGACTGCCAGCACCAAAAGCCCTAGCGAAGGACTGCTAGGCAACTGGCGAAGGACTGCCAGTTCACAAGACCTGGCGAAGGACTGCTGGGCAAAAGTCCAACTGGAGGATCCGGTTGGCACCAGGTAAAACTCTCCCGAGAGGAGTAGGTGAGGACGCGTTCCCCTCGAGGGAACATTAGGCGTCGGTTCGACCTAGGGCTCCATTTTGGAGATCCAAAGTCAGAACCAAGACAGCTAAGGCTGTTGTAACTAACTTATTATTTGCTGTTTTGGACTAACCCTGGATACAGGACCGAAGGACTGTGTTTCTGCAGCTCAGAAAGCCTCAAAGGAGTGAGGCCGTAGCTGAGTAGGGCGCCCCGGATGTGTCGGGCGCCCCAGAGTCAACCCAAAGTCAGCAGAGAGGTAAACGCCCCGACAGCAGCGCAATTGGGGGCGCCCCGTGCGTGTCGGGCGCCCCGCATGTCGGGCGCCCCGCGTGTCTCGGGCGCCCACTGTGCCACGCCACTGAAGGCGGCTGCAGCTCACCCTCGCGAAGCCTCGGTGATAAAGTTTGACCGGTCAATCGGGCGCCCCGTGCGCGTCGGGCGCCCCAGTCAAATACAATCCCGAAGATAACGAGATCAGCTTTGACTAGAGCATCGCCGGATCTGCAGCCACGTGGGGGGCGCCCCGAGCATGTCGGGCGCCCCCTGCCCTATATAAAGAGGGCCTCGACCCTCTTCAAAGATAATCAATTGCTTCGACGCTTCTGCGCTCTTCTGCTTCCGCGACACGCTTCAGAGATCTTCCAACTCAAGCTAACGACGTCCTGCTGCTCCGAAACTTTGATCTACACCGGACGTCGGTAACAAAGAGCTCTGTATTTAAAGTTTACTATTCTGCCTTATTGTAAAATCTATTTGTAAACTTTGCGAACTTATAGAATTGCCCGCAGAAAACGGTCAACGACCGTGGGCCTTGGAGTAGGAGTCGACCTAGGCTCCGAACCAAGTAAGACGATCGTGTTAGCGTTGTTTTACTCTATTTTATTCCGCTGTGCACTTGCTCTTTTAAATCCGAACGAATTGCGACATTCACCCCCCCCTCTCTCGCATTTCTCGATCCAACAAGTGGTATCAGAGCGGGGAAGCTCAAATTTGGTGCAACCACCAATTTGGGAGTTTTTCGGATTTACAAACGTTTTTATTTTATTTCTTTTCTCTTTTAATTAACACCACTCAATCTTTTCCGCCCTTTTATTTAAAATATCCTTACGCCTTTTTCAATTTTGAATTTTCATATTTTCACCATAAGTCTGATTTAATAAAACAAACAATTTTTGAAAATTTGTCATAAATTTTTTTTATTATTATTTTAATATTTTTCTCGAAACTCGTGCTACTTTAATTCGAGCAATTTTTTTCCTAAACATTAAATTCCTACTTTTTCAAATATCAGAATTTACAAAATCAACATTTTCAAAAATTTATCATAAATTGTTTTTATTATTTTAATATTATTTTGCCTCGAAAATTGTGCAATATTTATTTTGGATTATTTTTCTCTTGCTCCCGCACTACTAATCCAAGACCAAGTCTTGGTACATTTCTATTTTTCTGTTTGTGTGCAAGATTTGTTCTTAATGGCCAATCAAGAATGGAACAGTACCCGTCCACCACTCTTCTCCGGCAAGAACTTCAACTCTTGGAGAAGTCAAATGGAGTCGCTTCTAAAAGCCCACATGGACCTATGGCTAATCATCCAAACGGGATTTTCTTTTCCCGTAGAAGATGGAATGTCGATCGCTTGGGAGAAATTGGACGAACCAACTTTGAGGAAGATCGAGGCAGATGCAAAGGCGACTGCAATCATACAATGTGGTCTAACCAACGAGCAACTCAAGCTAGTTGGATCCTTCAACTGTGCTAAAGAAATGTGGGAGAAACTAATCAACCTACACGAAGAGAGCTCCGACATTGAGGTACTTGATGTCCAAGCACAAATAGCCGAATCAGAATCTGAACTCGAATCCAGAATCGAAATCGAACCAGTAGAATCAGACGACGAACTGACTAAGATGGTAACTAATTTTGAATCTTTTTCTAAATTAGAATTGAATAATCAAATAGATACTATAATGGTCGAGAAAGGTATAAGTTTTATTGCAGGGAAAACTCCAAGAGAACTGCAAAAGAGGCCTCAACTAGAACCTGAGTCCAACTCAGACTCAGAATCTGACGACAAAGAAAGGTATCCTCGGAAACTTGTCCGGTTAGCTCGCGACCACTACAAAATACTGAGGAAACAATCAAGCAAAGGGAAGACGGCAAGTATCAAGGGGGAGATTCCCAACCGGGAATCAAAAGGTAAATTTACAGTTTTCGAAAATCCATTATTTACCCTGAATAATATGATTAATTCATACAAATTAGTTAAGGTTAATTTGTTAGATAATTTAATTCATAATATTGCTGTTGTTGATAATCCAGAATATTATTATGATTATGATGTAACGTAGATCATTTTTTTTTGGCTTTAATTGTAGGTTCCTTTTATTTTATTTTATTTTTTTTGCTTAAAATTAGGATTGATTAGTTTAAGGACTCAACTAATTAATTGAAATTTGACAACATAGTATTGGGAGGAGGTGAGATGATAGTACGTTGGGGAAACCAACTCTAATAAGATCAAGTCTACTTGGTCTCTTTAGACTGGTGAAACAGCCGAAGCTACCGATCCAAGACCCAAGCTAGTTAGACCAGAAAATGACCTAATTTAATTTGAAAATGAAATTTCATTAAAAGGCTTTGTCAAGGAAAGGGTGGATGATCCCATAAGGCTACGGCCAAAGAAGGCCTAGTGCCTCGCCAAGACCTGGAAGCCAATTTTTGAAATTCAAATTCAAATTATTTTTTGTTAAATTCGAATCTAACACAAATTTTCAGTTAATTTTAGATTCAAATACCTCTTTTCAAAATAAATTTAAATTGGGTTTAAAAAATTAATTTAACTTTTCAAAATTAATCATGGCCTTTTCAAAATAAATCTTTCTATTAAAATATGCATCTCACAAAACAGTTAAGGATATCCTGTTTTGCCACTTAGAAATGGGTGAGATGCTTAGGACCTAAAAGTTGAGTCCAACCCAACCAACTAAATCGAATTCAAACTCAAATTAATTCAAACTCAAATTAATTCAATTCAATCAAATTCAAATTAATTCAATTAAATAAAATTCAACTGAATTATTCTAAACTTAATTATCCTCAAATTCAAATTAATTATTCTCAAAATTCAATTTAATCATTTATTTTCAAAATTAAAATATTTGTCTCACACAACCCATAAGGTTAACATGTTTGACCACGTAGAACTGGGTGAGATATCTAGGACCTAAAAGCACAAATCAATATCCTTTCAAAAAAAAATATTTTCAAAAGTTATTCAAAATCATCTCTATTTTTTTAATTCAGTCTGCCGTACCCTATATTTTCATTTCTAACATTTTTTTTAAATATAAAATTTCATGTTAAAAATCTCAATAGACTTGTTTTAAATATAATCTAGGGCTTGTTTTGTGTTAGTCATTGATTGATCAAACTTGGTCAAAACAGTCAACCCTAGTCAACATAGTCAAACATAGATAACACTGAAGTCCCCTAGAACATTAGATTGAGTTAAATAGTAAGGGAAAATGGTTTATTCTTTTTAATTTTCTTTCAAAATATCTTTGAAAAATTATTATCATTTCAAAATAGTTTTCGAAAACTGTGTTATCATACCAAATTATGTTTTCAAAAATCTATCTCCTAAAAAATTATCATACTCAAAAGGCATGTTCAAAATTGTTCCTTTAATTTTGACAAACCCTAAGACTAAGAGGAGGATTAACTTGTGGTCAACAAGCCTCCCAGGACTGTGTCAGATTTAAGGGAAGTTCAAATTAAAAGAAGAAGTTTTATGCCTTCAAATAATCACTATATTTTTCAAAATTATGCTTTACAAAAATCATTTTAAAATGTTTTTCGAAAAAGAGGCTTATGTTTAAAAATTATCTTCAATTCAAATTGAATTTCCTAAAATTTTATTACCGTACTGATATTCAAAACTATTCTTTTGATTTTAATAAACCCTAAAAACACAGAGGAAGGTCCACTTCATGATCGATAAGGACTCCTAGGATGTGTCAAATTTAGGGGGAGTTTGAGTCAAGAGAAGAATTTCTGAAATGTGTTTATTAATTATTTTTTAATTTAAATCAAACCTTAAGACTCAGAGGAAGATCGCCTGTAGTCAACAAGCTTCCTAGGACTGGGTCAAGTTTAGGGGGAGATTAAATTAAAAGAATTATTGAATTATATGTTTTCATGCACTGCACGTTTAAAATCCTTTTGAAAACTTAAATAATTTTTTTTAAAATACTATTATTTTTTTCAAAATTCTTTTGGAAATAGTATTTACTTGAGTTGGAAATTTCCAGGACACTTAGGAAACTATCCTTGTAGTTAACAAGGTTTCCTAGGATTGTGTCAGACTGGAAAAGTAACCAAAGCAAGTAAAATGTTATGCGTTAAAAACAATACTTTTGTAAGTGCTTTCAAAGGATAATTTTCTCTAATATTATAAAAGCACTTATAGTTTTTAATGCATAATCTTCTTATATCTTCAAAAATGCACAATATCTTTCAAAAATACTTCTACTTTTCAAAATATAATGTTTCAAAAGTACTAATATTTTCAAGGCAATAATGTTCTAAGTGAATTTTCTACAAGACTTGCCTACAAAAATAATTTTTTTTAAAAAAAAATGCCTTTCAAAGTGGAGTTTTGGTGCATGTTAAGCTTTTGCTATGCTTTCAAAAATTATGCTAAGTATTTTTATGTTTTCAAAACTCATAGGCTCTGATACACAAATTTTAAAATTTTTTAAAACATATATAATTTTTTAAAAAAAATTCCTTATTGATATATGTTCTAAGGAAAATTCTCTATGAGTGCAAAAGTTGAAACTTTTTAAAGAAAACTTGTTTTCAAAATGTTGGCTAAGTAAGTTACGGTTAAGTTTTTCTTGAAAACTATGTTACAAGTTTTTGCAAGCTTTTTCTAAAATATCGGTTAAGTGTTTCTTGAAAACTATGTTACAAGTTTTTACAAGCTTTTTCTAAAATATCGGTTAAGTTTTTCTTGAAAACTATGTTACAAATTTTTGCAAGCTTTTTCTAAAATATAAGTAGAAGAGTTATCACATTAAGGGGGAGCCTCAAAACATCCATTACCTTGAAAATTATGAAATTCATTACTTAAAGCTTCTTTTGAAAACTATGCTTTTGAACTCCTTTACTTAAATTTCTTTTGGTAAAACTCAAACCTCCCTATTAGATACCTTGTTCACCCATGTTTATTTTTGATATATGTCAAAGGGGGAGGAAAGGTCAAAGTTAAGTATTATAACACAAGTCCTCAGGGTTTTAGGGGGAGTAAAGGTTTTTTATGAGAGATAAAGGTTACCTTGTGTTAGTAAATGTTATAAAGTTTTTACTTAACATTGAATTGTGTAAAATTGCTATACTTCATTTTTACATTATGTTCTTAACAGTTATAAAGTTTTTTACTTAACTTTGAATTGTGTTGCCATAATCAAAAAGGGGGAGATTGTTGGTGCAGGAAGCACCATATCGAACCTGGTTTTGATATTGGCAAAGGATTCAAAGTTAAGTTTATTTGTGATCTAACGTTGTTCACTGAGTGTGCAGAAAAAGCCCTAGCGAAGGACTGCTAGGCACTGGCGAAGGACTGCCAGGATACAAAGCCCTAGCGAAGGACTGCTAGGCAACTGGCGAAGGACTACCAGTATCCAAGCCCTAGCGAAGGACTGCTAGGCACTGGCGAAGGACTGCCAGAATACAAAGCCCTAGCGAAGGACTGCTAGGCACTGGCGAAGGACTGCCAGCATCAAGCCCTAGCGAAGGACTGCTAGGCACTGGCGAAGGACTGCCAGCACAAAAAGCCCTAGCGAAGGGACTGCTAGGCACCAAGCGAAGGGACTGCCATCAAGACCTGGCGAAGGACTGCTGGGCAAAAGTCCAACTGGAGGATCCGGTTGGCACCAGGTAAAACTCTCCCGAGAGGAGTAGGTGAGGACGCGTTCCCCTCGAGGGAACATTAGGCGTCGGTTCGACCTAGGGCTCCATTTTGGAGATCCAAAGTCAGAACCAAGACAGCTAAGGCTGTTGTAACTAACTTATTATTTGCTGTTTTGGACTAACCCTGGATGCAGGACCGAAGGACTGTGTTTCTGCAGCTCAGAGAGCCTCAAAGGAGTGAGGCCGTAGCTGAGTAGGGCGCCCCTGGATGTGTCGGGCGCCCCAGAGTCAACCCAAAGTCAGCAGAGAGGTAAACGCCCCGACAGCAGCGCAATTCGGGGGCGCCCCGTGCGTGTCGGGCGCCCCGCATGTCGGGCGCCCCGCGTGTCTCGGGCGCCCACTGTGCCACGCCACTGAAGGCGGCTGCAGCTCACCCTCGCGAAGCCTCGGTGATAAAGTTTGACCGGTCAATCGGGCGCCCCGTGCGCGTCGGGCGCCCCAGTCAAATACAATCCCGAAGATAACGAGATCAGCTTTGACTAGAGCATCGCCGGATCTGCAGCCACGTGGGGGGCGCCCCAGCATGTCGGGCCCCCCTGCCCTATATAAAGAGGGCCTCGACCCTCTTCAAAGATAATCAATTGCTTCGACGCTTCTGCGCTCTTCTGCTTCCGCGACACGCTTCAGAGATCTTCCAACTCAAGCTAACGACGTCCTGCTGCTCCGAAACTTTGATCTACACCGGACGTCGGTAACAAAGAGCTCTGTATTTAAAGTTTACTATTCTGCCTTATTGTAAAATCTATTTGTAAACTTTGCGAACTTATAGAATTGCCCGCAGAAAACGGTCAACGACCGTGGGCCTTGGAGTAGGAGTCGACCTAGGCTCCGAACCAAGTAAGACGATCGTGTTAGCGTTGTTTTACTCTATTTTATTCCGCTGTGCACTTGCTCTTTTAAATCCGAACGAATTGCGACATTCACCCCGCCTCTCTCGCATTTCTCGATCCAACAGAATGTATGTCAAAGGATAGACTATCACGTGAATTTGATATTGGAGTAGAATCTTTCTTACAATTTGCACTGAAGAATGCTAACGATCCTAATGCAATACCTTGGCCATGTGCAAGATGTGGTAATATAAAGAAGAAAAATCTTCAAACTATAAGGGAGCATTTGTATTGTAATGGTATGGATGTAACATATCATACATGGATATGGCATGGGGAGAGATCGTTGACAGGGAACTTAGTGAATGGTAATGATCGAGTAGGGCAAGATGAAGACAAATCTTTTGCTGAGGAGCCTATAGACATGGTGCAGGCTGTATATGATAGTTATGTTGAGAATCCAAGCCAGTTCAATAAGCTACTTGAAGATGCTGAGAAATGCTTATATCCAGGATGTACAAAATTTACAAAGTTATCCGCAGTTGTGAAATTATTTAACTTGAAGGCAAAATATAGTTGGAGTGAAAAAATTTTCACCGATATACTTAGTTTGTTTGGAGAAATGCTTCTAGATGACAATGAATTACCTTTATCTATGTATGACGCAAAGAAAATCTTACGTGCATTAGGGATGGATTATGTCAAAATTCATGCTTGTCCTAATGATTGTATCTTGTATCAGAAAGAGTATGACGATTTTGCCAATTGCCCTATTTGTGGGACATCAAGGTGGAAGTTGAGCGACAAATCTAACGTAAAAGAAGGAGTTCCTGCAAAGTTCTTGTGGTATTTCCCACCTATTCCAAGATTTCAAAGAATGTTTCGGAATAAGGCGATATCCAAGGAGTTAACATGGCATGCTAATAAAAGAATTCATGATGGATACTTACATCATCCAGCTGATGCACCTTCTTGGAAATTAGTTGATCGCATGTGGCCAGATTTTTCTTCTGAGCCATGAAATTTGAGATTGGCTATATCAGCAGATGGGATCAACCCCCATAGTTTGATGAGTTCTGCATATAGTTGTTGACCAATTTTAATGATCACATACAATCTTCCACCATGGTTGTGTATGAAGAGAAAATTTGTTATGCTCACTTTATTGATATCTGGTCCTAGACAACTAGGAAATGAGATTGATTTTTTACTTAGCACCTCTCATTGATGACTTAAAATGTTTATGGGATAAAGGTGTCGAAGCATATGATGCATATCCAAAACAAAGTTTCTCTCTTAAAGCTGTTTTGCTATGGACAATCAATGATTTTCCTACATATGGGAATATGCCAGGATGTGGTGTAAAGGGATAACATGCTTGCCCTATTTGTACAGAAATAACTTACTCGACAAGGTTGAAGCATAGTAGGAAAATATCATATACAGGCCATAGAAAGTTTCTACCTTTAAGTCATCCATATCGAAGGCAAAAGAAGGCATTTAATGGGAAGCAAGAGTTTAACCTTGCACCAAATCCATTGAATGGCCTTGAAGTTTTGGAAAGAGTTGAATGAATTAATTTTGATTTAGGAAAAATCAACAACAAGCTACAATCAAAGAGGAATGATGGAGAAACATGCTGGAAAAAAAATCAATATTCTTTGAACTTGAGTATTGGANGCCAGCTGCCTGTTACACCAACTCTAAAGCAAAGATGAGAAAAGAAGTATTTGTAATTCTTTGTGGGTGATAAAGGTCCCTGAAGGTTACTCATCTAATGTTCAAAACCTTGTGTCGATGAAGGATTTGTAACTTGTTGGCCTTAAGTCACATGACTATCACACTTTAATGCAACAATTGCTTCCAGTGGTCATTCGTGGTGTATTACCAAAACATGTCAGAGATACTATCACTTGATTGTGTTTTTTCTTCAATGGTTTATATAGTAAAGTAATAGACGTCTTAAAGTTGGATGACTTGCAAAGAGAGATTGTGATGATATTGTGTTCGCTTGAAAAGTATTTTCCCCTTCATTTTTTGATATAATGATTCATTTAATTGTTCATCTTGTGCGGGAGGTCAAATTGTGTGGACCCGTTTGGTATAGACACATGTACCCATTTGAAAGATACATGAAGATTTGAAAGGTTATGTGCGCAATCACAATCGCCTGAAGGATGTATAGCTGAAAGTTATATTGCTGAGAGGCTGTAGAATTTTGCTCAGATTATCTATCTAATGTCCACACAATTGGGATACCATCAAAGCAGCGCAAATTAGAACATACTAAGCCTTATCGGGAGCAGTAGTGCTCCCAGCTAGTCATGATGAGTTACAGCAAGCACACGTTACGTATTGGCGAATGATGATGAGATTGATCCTTATATCGAGTAAGATCTCCAACTTATCAATACTTTCAAGATACTTGAATACAATAAGATATTGGTTTATTTATTTCAAATAATTTCATTAGGACACACATGGTGGAGTTGAAAGCAAGATTTCCTCAAAAAGCTAAGTCCAAAAAGTGGTTACAAGATGAGCATAATCGAACATTATTAAATGGTTGCATGATATGGTACACTCCAAAAATACTATCTATTAGCATACATACAACTCTTTCTATTTTACAACAAATATAAATTTTATTATATTGTTAAATATAGGTTGAACATAGACTAGACCATTCCACCCTTCAAATATCTGAAAGATTGAAGTGGATAACACGCGGACCTAGCAAGAAAGTGTTAAAGTATTCTAGTTATTTGATTGATGGGGTTACTTAGCTACGAAAGAGAGTGATGATGTACGAGTTACTCAAAACTCCAGAGTAAGCTTGCCGCAAAGACAATGCAAGTTGCTAGTGTCAAGGATAAAATCCATTGTGTCTGACATGGTTTCTATGGAGTTATTGAAGAAATATAGTCACTCGATTACCACCAATTTCAATTCCAATGTTCAAATGTAATTGGGTGGAGATAATAATGGTATTAAAATAGATGATCTTGGTTTCACGTTGGTAAATCTGAACAGAATTGGATTCAATCAGATTCTTTTATCTTGGGAAGTCAAGCAAAGCAAGTATTTTATATTCAAATCCTCAAGATCCCGTATGGAGCATTGTACTTTCAACTCCTAGTAGAGATCTAGAGTCATTTGAAAATGCAAATGAGGATGAACTAGAAGACACTGTAATGCACTATCAATCTTTTACCAGAGGGTTACCATCAATGGATGTTGACGGAATAGATGACAATGAACCCCCATGCCTTCGCGAAGATTGTGATGGGATTTGGGTCGAGAATGTTTAACAAATTATATTTTGCAGTGTTGATATAGTTTAATTTGCAGAGTTCTTATGCATCATTCACCTAAAGTTTGTCTTGGGTTGTTGCAACTTCTTATCTTCTAATGAACATGATGTTAAATTATGAAGGCTTCTATGAATTCATTTGTGTGAAACCAAATTTGATGTCAGCTTGCAATGGTTCTAAATTCGAGTAGCTCTCAGTTCAATTGTTCTAAATTTCTATTGCTAATGGACAACTTGCAATGGTTGGGAAGGGCAAAGAAAAAATTCCATCTACATCCACTAATAAAGGTTTTGAAGGAAATGAGGACGAATCTACCGACACTCAAACAACAAGAACATCTAGAGGTCGTACCCATCTGGGTAAGCTTACTAGACAAAGGTTCAAGGAATTCGAAAGAAGGTAAAATTCAATAAACTCGGGCAACCAGTGGGAGAAGTTGCTGTTGAAATGCAAAGTTACATTGGCTTGCTTGCTCGAGAAAAGGTCAAGATAACTTACAAGACATGGAAGAAAGTTCCAAATGAAGTTAAAGATTTGATATGGGAATCGGTTAATGTAAGTTGTGTGTTTGTTCAAATGTTAGTACAATATATTTTATGTTATGTGATATTTTTGACTGTATTTATGTTTTATAGTTGACATATGATGTTCCCTCAATATGGAAGAAGGGATGTTTGATTTCAGCAAGTAATAAGTGGCATCAGTTTAAATCCCATCTCACTCGGACATTCATTTCAAACAAGGCTGACAAACCCGAAGAGTTGTATGAACCACCAAGTGGCTATGGTCTTACAAGAGATGATTGGATGTCTTTTGTCCTTAGTCGATTGTCTGATGACTTCATTGTAAGTTTAGTTTTTCATTGTTTCAAAATAAGTAAGTAGACTTGAAGACAATTGACGAATTAGTAAATTTGATTTGTTTACATATGTTTTACTTGACTAGAAACTAAGTGATCAACAAAAGGAAAAAAGGAAGAAGAACATATACCCTCATCGCCTTGCTCGTAAAGGCTATGCACAATATGCTGAAGAAATAGTATGTATATTTCAAAATTTCTCATAATACTAGACTGTTCTTTTTCTTATAACAATAGTTTTTTTGTTGCATTTATAACCATTCTTAGTTGCCATACATCATTCAATTGTTCTTGTTGTTAGGCAAATGAATTATGTGAAGATGATGAAATCAATAGAGCTATTATTTGGAAGAAAGGAAGGGTCAATAAAGAAGGAAAATTCGATGGCCAAGAGCTAAAACAAATAATAGACAAGATTGTGAGAAATTATACATAAAAATCAATTATTGTATTTCAATGAAATCTTACAAACTAGTTTATTTTTTCATTTGGATGATAGGATGATTACATACAACAGAAACGTCAAGGTACATTAGAAATAAAAGAGGCAAAAGAAGATATTCTTACTAAAGCACTCAATTCAAAAGAGCATGGTGGGTGTGTGAGGGGTGTTGGAGGTCATATTACTCCATCATTATTCTTTAGTATTGGTGGAAATTGGAAGACTGACGATGTTGACAGAGAGCTAATCATTGAGCAAAAGAGAGAGTTGGTGGAGGCTAAAAAATTAATTCAAGAACAAGATGTACGCATTCAAAAACTTGAAGCAATTGTCTACAAAAATGGTACATGGGGAAGTGATATTGATGACAAAGGCAATTGCTCGGTAAAGTTACCTCAACAAAATGATAATGAAATGAAAACTGACAAGATTTCCCCTCATGAAGAGTTGAATGATGTCGAAGTGGAAATTGTGGACAAAGCATTTGCTTTACAGGTATATAAGTTATTATGGTAATATATATTACTGAAATACAGAGTTAGTACAATTCAATGACACAGCTATTTATCTTTTAGGGTAAATCAGTGATTTTGACATTAGATTCTAGCGCAGATATTGTTGCATATGGAACAGTTATTAAGGCCAATGGAGTTAATCACTTTATCCATGGTATTCCATTACCCAAGAATTGTATGCGTGTTTCCATCGATGAAGCAATTCAAAAATCAGCACGTTTGCCAGTTCCAATTCCCAATGAATGTGAAACTATTGGTGATGCTGTTGGAACACATGTGGCTTGGCCAAAACACTTGCTAATGCTACGACAGGTGGTACATCTAAGCTAATATTTCAAAGTAATTATTTGTAAAATTATTTAGTATTGCACCTATCTAACAAGCTAACGTTTCTAATTGTTCAAAGCCTCAAATGAAGAAAACTGCCCGTGTAGGAAACAACCAAACTTTGCCATCAAGTGTGCCAAAATCGTTGCACATGCTATATTGTTATTCAAAGCGTGCTCTCGAAAATGGAAGGAACTTGTCAATTATTTTAGATCATGAGGTATTTCAGGATGATTATGAACTAAACTTGCACTTTGAGGACATCAGTCCTTTGTATCACTTGGAGCCTATTTCAGGAAATTGTGTGGTTGTTTACATATGGTAAGTTTTCGAATTACCTTCAACTTTAATTTTTGTTTTATTTGTTCTTCGGCATACTTTATTTGTTTAGTAATACTAATATAATTCTGATTTACTTTTATTTTAAATGGTAGGCATCTTTATAAAAAGTTGGTGAAAGAAAACAAGATTGATAAATTCAGATTTGTAAATCCGCACAGCATCCCATACTTTCAACAAACCACACAGGACAAAATAGGTAAATCTAAACAGTTGAACCAAAGGGCGAGTTTTTTAGCTGATAGGATGAGTGGTGCATCAGTTAATCAATTGATTTTAGTGCCAAGTTGCAACGGGTAATTGACATCCATAATAACATTTTCAATTATTTTTTAAGTCAATTGCACTGATTATGTGTTTGTGTGTAGTTTCCATTGGAATCTCACTGTTATTGAACCTCATAAGGAGATTGTTTACTTCTTGGATTCCCTAAGTCATCGCATTCGCGATCAGGATTGGAAATATGTTGTCGAAATGTGAGTTCATATATTGTTTTTATTATGCAGTTAATTTAGTCATAAAACAATCATATATCAACTATATTGTATGTATACATGAAGGGCGTTAAAATTGTTTAAATCGAACAAAGGAAAGAAAGGAAGAAAGAATGTACAATGGGAAGTAATCAAGGTATGTGTACTTCTATTTCAATCAAATATTTTAATATGTATATTGGTCATTAACCATATGATTTGTCTTTAACGTAGGTTCTTAGGCAGTCAGATGCTAAACAATGTGGTTATTACGTAATGAGATTTATGAGACAAATTACTGAAGAAATTGCAACAATTGAGGGCGATGCATTGCGATCGATAGTAATATCTCAAATAATTAGAAGTTATTTTGTTATCCTTTTTTCAATTAATTATGTTTTGTTCTTTAAGATTATATAATTTATGTGTGTTCGCAGTTCACACAAGTGGAGTACTCTCAACAAGAAATTGATGAAGTGCAATCGGAGGTAGCCGAATGCATACAAGATTATATTTATGAATAGGTATGTACAAGTTCCTTTTCTTATTATTATTTTTCTACTATTTTAAACAAATTTGGGCCAAATGTTTTATTTTGTGCATGACTATTACTTGGAGCCATATTAATCTAATTTGTTTAATAATCTGTTGCTGTGTTTGTGTAGATAACTCTTTTCTGAGTTTTGATATCATTTATAGGCTTAAATTTTGTTTTATATTTAATCAGTTGATCTCTTAATAGAAACTTAAGTTGATTTGGTGATTATTTATACCAACAGTTTAACACTGAATGCTGTTTCTGAATTTGGTGTTTCTGAATTCTCTTTGAAGCGAGATCTGAATGCTGTCGAAAGCTAGCATTGATATCATGTTGTTGTGATAGCTAACATGAATTCTCTTTGAAGCAAGATTTGGGCTGCCTAGCTACTTCCTTAGATGCTCTAGAACTCAATTTTGATCTCACTTTTCGAGATGCATTTTCTGATAAGCGCTGCACGTTTGCAGGTTCAACGTTTGGTCTTAACACTACAGACTTTTGGTGATGAAGCTAGCTGCTGGGGATATTTTGATGATGTAATTATCTTAGTTTCTGGTACTTCTTGATGTATATGATACTTTGATGATGTTATCTGAATTTGGACTAATACTGGGGATCTTGATGTATGATATTTGCGGAGTATAATGTATAATATTTGATGATATTTTGTTGTGTATATATGATAGTTTGAAGTGTGTTTGCTGAATATTGTTTAATTATTAAAATAATTTAATTTTTAATTGGTATTTATTGTAAATTGTTGGCTGCCTCAACCAAAAGACAACGATTTTTATTTGTTGTTAAATTATACACAAACAACGATTTATTACTAATGTTAACCTGTTGTCGATCACATTAAAAGGCAACGGTGAAAACCTATTGCTACACTGTTGTTATTGACTATAAACGACAACGGTTTGTAACTGTTCATGTAGACCACCCCTTTTAACAACATGACCTTTAACAACAGTGATTTTCGCCTACGACAACGGTGAACGCCCGTGGTTAATTAGTAATTTTCTACTAGTGTATGAACAACCCTTACGTAGTTATTTGCAACTACAATGTGCAATTTGACAAAGCAACTGCAATGCGCAGTTTTTCTTTTAAACTGCTATTGATTCTTTATAAACCCGTCCAAGTAACGCAGCAAAAACAAAAAGATGAAGATCTGTTTTTTTTTTGTTTCTGCATAAGTGAAGAACATCAAAAGCTTTCAAGGATAGGATAGGATTTGTGGCCTATAAAAGGTTATTCGTAGTAATAGTCTTTTCGACGACAAGCACAAATAAGAATGATAAGACATCGGAAATATGGTAAGTGTTTAATGTGTGATTTGTTCATACAATCATTCATTTATTTTTGAATCAACGTAGCAGAGCAACAAAATACATAATCGAACGCCCAAGAATTTTGCATTTCTGTTAATTCTCTATGAGCATAAATGATCATTCTGATCATTTAGCATAGCATTTTCGTGAACTAAACTGATGTGGAATTCTGCATTTCCTACCTGGGATCTGTTAATGTAATGCTTTATTGTAATTATTCTGTTAATAATCGATCAGAATTGTACTGGTGCAGAAATAAAAACCAAATACATAATAAATGTATTTGTTAGTTGGAATCTCTTCGATTTAGACCATGTTCTAATATCTGATGACATGACAGGTCTTTGAAATTAATGTGTTGCTTATGATGATGAACAATATAGTATTCTTGATAAATAAATGAAATGTTGCACTTGCTCTAAAATGCAAACTGTAATTAGAGCATGCATGGTCTACTTGATTAAGGCACCTCATGCATGGTTGAATAATTCGAATGGCATATTAAATAATTATGAATGTTGTTATAAATACAGCCAGAGCATAAATGTAAGTAATAAAAGTGAATGGATGAGTTTTTGTGGATGTCTTACTTGAATGGATGAGTTACATTCAAGTAATAAATATAATTCATCCTGATTGGCCATCCCAATATATCTATATCTTTGAATGATCAGATATTGTTCATACATTTTCTTGATGGGCTCTCAGGCATTGCTTGTGTGTTTCACCACTATCGGCGTGCCGAATAGTTTGGTAAAATGCGATGAATATGCGTAATGTGGACGTGAAATGTGATGGACGATGTGGTTGTTGACGATGTTCAACCAACGTGATCGCGAGTGTGAGCGTATGACGACCTATGAAAATCATGGGCCGGTTCAGATTAAATTTCTGATTATTCAGTATTTTCAAAATAACTTGTTGAAATGTCTAGGTATTTTAAATTGAATTTTCTTAGTGAAAATTAGATTTAAATGAAACCGATTGATTGCTTATGTATGGATTATACTGAATTAATCATGAATTGCATATGTATGGATTATATTGAATTGCTAAATAATATATTTATTTATGTTAGATTATAACTACTAAGAACATTCACTACAACAAAATTGCTAATAGACAACGGTTAAAAATCATTGTGAAAGACCCCAAAAAAATCGTTGTAAAATGATGCATTGAGAAAAATAGGATCGATCAAAGACAACGGTTAAAAACTATTATCTTTTTACCTGAAACACAATAATTTTTCACTATTGTAATTCAAGTTGAACGATTGTGTTTAAAGGGAAAAGACAATGATTATTTCCTTAAAATGATAATTTATTTTTAATCATTGTGTTTCAGGTAAAAAGATAACGATTTTTAACCGTTGTCTTTGACCACACATATCTTTCTCAACGCGTCATGTACTATAATAATTTTTGAGTCTTTCACAACGATTTTTAACCATTGTCATTTGTATTGAAAGAACAAAAAGCCATTGTCATTTTAACCACTGTGTTTTTCACCATTATCGTTTCTCAACACACACTAGAGAACAATAAATCATTTAAAATCTAAATGTCTTACTAGATTAAAATACATCATACAACAACATCAAAAAGAAATTATAAATAAACAAATGTGCGAGCCAAAGCAATATGAAGTACAAACAATATATACAACACTTATAGGAATACTTGTAGTAAAACAATAACATCCTCCAATTATAAATGATCACCCTTAAAAACATATATACAACATTTATAGCAAAATTACACATCTGCATGTATATGTGATGAACGAACTAGTTGCAAAAATAAGACTCACACTAAACCAAAAGAGTTTTGAATAACCAAAACACTTGTAGCTTACAACACCAAACCAAAAGAGTTATGAATACCTAAATTTTTTACTCATCAAGTATATGGTCTAGTATACATTTCTGTCTAATACTCTGAACGTTCTTAATAAATTGTCATTTGTTATTTTCAATTGTCACAATTGTCGATTCCACTTTGAACTCAAGTATTTACTTGGTTGTAGTTAACACTGAATCAGTTGTTTAAAAACATCATAATTTGTTATGATAACTATCATGATAGCCATTCAATTCTAGTAGAAAAGAAAATGGATGCTGGGTAGAATTCTCATACCTAGAAAAATGATGGTTCCATATAAACAAATCTGTACCTGATGCAGCGACCTAAAAAGTGAAAGAAATTAACTTAGCATTAATGCAGTCATTTTTGTGATCGAACTAACCAACCGATCAGGCATATATATAAGCAATGAATAATGATTGAGAGAGTGAAAACTATAGTGAATGACGTGACACCTTGCATGCACGATCTCCGTCGGGTTTACTATGCCCCCCAGGGTATAGTTTGATTCGGGGCGGCGGCCGAAGGCCGCCAATGGTGTCCAAGCGATAATCGGACGCGTGCATGTAAAGTGTCACGTCATGCCACATCATTCACTATGGTTTTCACTCTCCCTATCATTGCTCATAAGCAATAATGAAGGGTACCAATTGGAACAAAGTACTTAATATTTGAATGAATTCGCTGCACGAAATTCTACGTGAATAATGTGACATTCCAATTGCAACAATCTTCGACAGGTTCACCATGCCCCCAGGTTATAGTTTGGTTCGGGACGGGAGGCCGCCGTCGGTGTCTAAGCAGCAATCGGACGTGTACACAAAAAATATCACGTCATTCACGTTGAGTTTCACGTTGTGAATTCACACTTTCTATCATAGCTCCTTTCATATATTATTGTATGTGAACATTCGGAATAAGATTTTCTATGACGATACTATAAGAACATCATTCTCGAAAAAAAAAATAATGATGAACCAGGCAGCAGACAAATTGAACCTGGGGTGACCAGTCCGGCCCCACGGAAGTTTCCCACCGGTCACCAGGGTAAATCAGGAAACGTTCGCGGGGGGCAGTCTAGAAGCCCAGCATCCCAGGGTTCGTGCTAAAATTGGAATGGATAAACTTTTTATAGTGACTAGCCCCACCGCCGAAACAGTCCCCTTTATCAGAAACCCCCTTCGTTTCTGGAGGTATAGTACCACTGATTGATAAGAGCATAATTATTGAAATAATATCGAGCATATTATTGTAAATAATATCCCATTTATTATTGGCAATAATATCTCAGTCAATAAATATTAGTCGTTAAGAGGACTCGAACCTGAAATCTCAGGCAACATATGTCTCCATACATACCACTTGGGCTAAGACACTCGTGGATTGTAATAGCCCCTGACAACTAGTGCAAAATAATATCAAAAGCTTTATAACAAGGATCTTAATTTCAATGGATGGATACTATTCACATAGCCAACCTCAATTAGTTGGAACTCATGACTTGTTTATGTTAATTCTTCTCAATTAGTTGAGTGTTTGATAATTTTAATTCACATGACACACGCACTAAAAAAATTCCATGCTAAACATTACCTGGTTTCTAACAAGCTTAAGATTCCATGCTACACATTTCCAGGTTGCTAACCAGCTTAAGATTATGATTTATGATCACCTATGCTAAACCCAGGACATATAATTTTCGGCAATTTACCAAAGGGCGTACCCAAATATTGGTATTTACCAAAATGCGTACCATGGTTTCATTGTTACCAAATAACGCACTTATATTAGTGAACTTCCTCTTATACCCCTTCTGCCAAAGTACTGCATGTCATTTTCATTCTCTTTCTCTTTCTCTTTTTCAATAACGAATTTCGAGACATTTAAAAATATTTTTTCAGACTTTTTATTTTAAAATAATATATTATGGAATCGGATAAAAAACGTACGATAAAAATCGAAAAAATATTTCAATTAAAAAATATCTCAATTAATAATTTAATATTTTTTAAAAATATAAATAAATTATTTTTTATATTTGATTAATATAAATTAACATATTTAATAATATTATTAAATATATTAATATATAAAAAACTTTAAAAAAAGTTGAAGTTTTTTTTCTTAATTTCAAACAGCATGGGCCAGAAATATTTTATTTCAGGCCCTGCGTGGGCCTGAAATAGAAATAACTCAGGGCCTGAAATTAAATGATTTCAGGCCCTGCGTCGAATTGAAATCATGTGTTATGATAGGGTTTTTTACGTAGGTCTAAAATGTAAAGAAACATCTCTTTATATTTTTGAAATCACAATAAAAATCATTGAGAAAGACTACTTTACGAGAGGAATTCTAATTAATATAAAATGACCATTATATTAAAAACGAATTATATATATATATATATATATATATATATATATATATATATATATATATATATATATATATATATATATATATATATAAAGAAGTCAAATATTATTTATTATATTAATTTAATATTATATATTATATTAATATATTATATTTTAATAGATTTTGATTGGAGGGCTGAAGTCATTTGACTTCAGGCCCTCCTTAGGCCTGAAGTCAGATGACTTCAGGCCCTCCTTGGGCCTGAAGTCATCTGACTCCAGGCCCTGCGTAAATAATTAATTTAATAAAAATAATTAATTATAAAAAAATTTTTAATGATTATTTTTGGTGTCCAAACTTCTAATGATTAAAAATTATATTACAATAGGAGTTTTCTAGGTCTATCAGTGGGTTTCGCTCAAAACCCACTGATATTTTTTCAGAAATCCAGATATGAGAGGTCCATCAGTGGGTTTTGCTCAAAACCCACTGATGGACTAAACTACACCTATTGCTTTGGGAAAAATAATAATTTGAGGTTTGGACACCTAAAATACATTCTCCTAACTCTACCCTAACTATTGATAATGTTTTTTCAGAAATCCAGATATGGGAGGTCCATCAGTGGGTTTTGAGCAAAACCCACTGATGGACTAAACTACACCTATTCCTTTGGGAAAAATAATAATTTGAGGTTTGGAAACCTAAATTACATTCTCCTAACTCTACCCTAACTATTGATAATGTTTTTTTCAGAAATCCAGATATGGGAGGTCCATCAGTGGGTTTTGCCCAAAACCCACTGATGGAAGAACTAAAAATCGAAAAAATATTTCAATTAAAAAAATATCTCAATTAATAATTTAATATTTTTTAAAAATAAAATAAATTATTTTTTATATTTGATTAATATAAATTAATATATTTAATAATATTATTAAATATATTAATATATAAAAAACTTTAAAAAAAGTTGAAGTTTTTTTTCTTAATTTCAAACAGCATGGGCCTGAAATATTTTATTTCAGGCCCTGCGTGGGCCTGAAATAGAAATAACTCAGGGCCTGAAATTAAATGATTTCAGGCCCTGCGTCGAATTGAAATCATGTGTTATGATAGGGTTTTTTACGTAGGTCTAAAATGTAAAGAAACATCTCTTTATATTTTTGAAATCACAATAAAAATCATTGAGAAAGACTACTTTACGAGAGGAATTCTAATTAATATAAAATGACCATTATATTAAAAACGAATTATATATATATATATATATAAATAAAGAAGTCAAATATTATTTATTATATTAATTTAATATTATATATTATATTAATATATTATATTTTAATAGATTTTGATTGGAGGGCCTGAAGTCATTTGACTTCAGGCCCTCCTTAGGCCTGAAGTCAGATGACTTAAGGCCCTGCGTAAATAAATAATTTAATAAAAATAATTAATTATAAAAAATTTTTTAATGATTATTTTTAATTTCCAAATTTCTAATGATTAAAAATTATATTGTAATAGGAGTTTTCTAGGTCTATCAGTGGGTTTCGCTCAAAACCCACTGATATTTTTTCAGAAATCCAGATATGAGAGGTCCATCAGTGGGTTTTGCTCAAAACCCACTGATGGACTAAACTACACCTATTGCTTTGGGAAAAATAATAATTTGAGGTTTGGACACCTAAAATATATTCTCCTAACTCTACCCTAACTATTCATAATGTTTTTTCAGAAATCCAGATATGAGAGGTCCATCAGTGGGTTTTGCTCAAAACCCACTGATGGACTAAACTACACCTATTCCTTTGGGAAAAATAATAATTTAATAATTTTTAATAATATTATTAAATAATATATTTAATAAATTAATAAATAATATAGATTAATATAAATTAATATTTTTAATAATATTATTAAAAAATTATTAAATTATTAATTTTCCCAAAGTAATAGGTGTAGTTTAGTCCATCAGTGGGTTTTGAGCAAAACCCACTGATGGACCTCCCATATCTGGATTTCTGAAAAAACATTATCAATAGTTAGGGTAGAGTTAGGAGAATGTATTTTAGGTGTCCAAACCTCAAATTATTATTTTTCCCAAAGGAATAGGTGTAGTTTAGTCCATCAGTGGGTTTTGAGCAAAACCCACTGATGGACCTCCCATATCTGGATTTCTGAAAAAACATTATCAATAGTTAGGGTAGAGTTAGGAGAATGTATTTTAGGTGTCCAAACCTCAAATTATTATTTTTCCCAAAGCAATAGGTGTAGTTTAGTCCATCAGTGGGTTTTGAGCAAAACCCACTGATGGACCTCTGATATCTGGATTTCTGAAAAAATATCAGTGGGTTTTGAGCGAAACCCACTGATAGACCTAGAAAACTCCTATTGCATTATAATTTTTAATCATTAGAAGTTTGGACAACTAAAATAATCATTAGAAGTTTTTTTATAATTAATTATTTTTATTAAATTAATTATTTACGTAGGGCCTGAAGTCAAATGACTTCAGGCCTAAGGAGGGCCTGAAGTCATTTGACTTCAGGCCCTCCAATCAAAATCTATTAAAATATAATATATTGATATAATATATAATATTAAATTAATATAATAAATAATATTTGACTTCTTTATATATATATATATATATAATTCATTTTTAATATAATGGTCATTTTATATTAATTAGAATTCCTCTTGTAAAGTAGTCTTTCTCAATGATTTTTATTGTAATTTCAAAAATATAAAGAGATGTTTCTTTACATTTTAGACCTACGTAAAAAACCCTATCATAACACAAGATTTCAATTCGACGCAGGGCCTGAAATCATTTAATTTCAGGCCCTGAGTTATTTCTATTTCAGGCGCACGCAGGGCCTGAAATAAAATATTTCAGGCTCTCGCAGGGCCTGAAATAAAATATTTCAGGCCCTCGCAGGGCCTGAAATATTTTATTTCAGGCCCATGCTGTTTGAAATTAAGAAAAAAAACTTTAACTTTTTTTAAAGTTTTTTATATATTAATATATTTAATAATATTATTAAATATATTAATTTATATTAATCAAATATAAAAAATAATTTATTTATATTTTTAAAAAATATTAAATTATTAATTGAGATATTTTTTTAATTGAAATATTTTTTCGATTTTTAGTTCTTCCATCAGTGGGTTTTGGGCAAAACCCACTGATGGACCTCCCATATCTGGATTTCTGAAAAAACATTATCAATAGTTAGGGTAGAGTTAGGAGAATGTAATTTAGGTGTCCAAACCTCAAATTATTATTTTTCCCAAAGGAATAGGTGTAGTTTAGTCCATCAGTGGGTTTTGAGCAAAACCCACTGATGGACCTCCCATATCTGGATTTCTGAAAAAACATTATCAATAGTTAGGGTAGAGTTAGGAGAATGTATTTTAGGTGTCCAAACCTCAAATTATTATTTTTCCCAAAGCAATAGGTGTAGTTTAGTCCATCAGTGGGTTTTGAGCAAAACCCACTGATGGACCTCTCATATCTGGATTTCTGAAAAAATATCAGTGGGTTTTGAGCGAAACCCACTGATAGACCTAGAAAACTCTTATTGCAATATAATTTTTAATCATTAGAAGTTTGGACACCAAAAATAATCATTAAAATTTTTTTTATAATTAATTATTTTTATTAAATTAATTATTTACGCAGGGCCTGAAGTCAGATGACTTCAGGCCCAAGGAGGGCCTGAAGTCATCTGACTTCAGGCCTAAGGAGGGCCTGAAGTCAAATGACTTCAGGCCCTCCAATCAAAATCTATTAAAATATAATATATTAATGTAATATATAATATTAAATTAATATAATAAATAATATTTGACTTCTTTTTATATATATATATATATATATGTATATAATTCGTTTTTAATATAATGGTCATTTTATATTAATTAGAATTCCTCTCGTAAAGTAGTCTTTCTCAATGATTTTTATTGTGATTTAAAAATATAAAGAGATGTTTCTTTACATTTTAGACCTACGTAAAAAACCCTATCATAACACATGATTTCAATTCGACGCAGGGTCTGAAATCATTTAATTTCAGGCCTTGAGTTATTTCTATTTCAGGCCCACGCAGGGCCTGAAATAAAATATTTCAGGCCCTCGCAGGGCCTGAAATAAAATATTTCAGGCCCTCGCAGGGCCTGAAATATTTTATTTCAGGCCCATGCTGTTTGAAATTAAGAAAAAAAACTTCAACTTTTTTTAAAGTTTTTTATATATTAATATATTTAATAATATTATTAAATATATTAATTTATATTAATCAAATATAAAAAATAATTTATTTATATTTTTAAAAAATATTAAATTATTAATTGAGATATTTTTTTAATTGAAATATTTTTTTCGATTTTTATCGTACGTTTTTTATCCGATTCCATAATATATTATTTTAAAATAAAAAGTCTGAAAAAATATTTTTAAATGTCTCGAAATTCGTTATTGAAAAAGAGAAAGAGAAAGAGAATGAAAATGACATGCAGTACTTTGGCAGAAGGGGTATAAGAGGAAGTTCACTAATATAAGTGCGTTATTTGGTAACAATGAAACCATGGTACGCATTTTGGTAAATACCAATATTTGGGTACGCCCTTTGGTAAATTGCCCTATAATTTTAGGAAAGCATGCAAAGATCCATTCTACTATAGCAGCTTTCCTTTAAAAATATTTACACAGTTATAGTCGTTGGTTCAAGATTATGAGGTCTCCCATATATTCATTGCTAACTGATTCTGTCGCGAAACGAGGTGGAGCCCTATGAGCAACGTGGTCTCTCGAAGATCGTGAATTGCCGATGCTGGCTCCGATCTGCAAGAAAATGACCGTTAGCAACCCGCCGGGAAAAGTCCCCGACAAGGCCCTGATGGCTGCCCAATACAAGTGTCACGAATGAGTCTCAAATTTAGATATTTATAAGTTGAAAACCCTTAGCCCACAAAGAAAAATGTAGTATAGGGGCCTCAAGTCGTATTTTTCCAATGACTAGTTGTGATCGTTTAATTCAAGCTTGAAATTTGTTGTCGTTAAATGTTTTGGGGTTTTCAAATAAGATTGGGGGGGGGGGGTTTGTTTTGCAAAAATGGATGAAAATACAGTGTGAGATGTAATAAACTTAACGAAGTAGAATCAAACTAGGAATTTGCAAGAATTGAACTTAACCAACTTGGAAATTGAGCAAAACAATACGAAATTGTGAGATTGAAGGACAAAACTAATATCAAATGCAAGGAAGCACTAAATCTGTATATAACTTCGGAAATGAGAAATTGAAACAAGCTGAATATGAAAACAGGGTTGAAATTGTGCAGAGAATTGCCTGATCGGTCAACAGACCGATCAGATCACTACCTGATCGGTCGACAGATCGATCAGATGATGTCTTGATCGGTCAGCCAGACTGATCAAACATCTGATGCGATTGATACAGAGTGGAAGATTGCAGAAATGAATTCAGACATAGAAACTAAAGAAACTAAGCATCAGATCTCAACTTCACCAAGACTTCCTTCTTGCCGTCACACAAGAATCGAGCTAAGAACCCCCTAGCTCGAGAATCGGCAAGATCGGACTCCGCAAGCAGTTAGCTTCAATCTGGTGGTGCAATCGGGATCCTCCTCCGATCTCTTTCTCCTTGATGATTGGGATTGCGATGGTAGCTCAGGGATCCTCGGAACAATTCAGAGAACCCCTCTGAATGCTCCGATTGATGAAGAGTGGTGATCACGCAGAGAACGATCGGATGAAGCAAACTCTCGGCGAAACCCTCACCGGAGCTTGGCAGCGACAAGATTGGTAGCAAACTTCCATGGAAATCTCCCTTGATGATTCGGAGACTTGAAAGAAGGTTAGATCTGATGTGGCTGCGCGATTCGAGAAGGAAGCTACGAAAACGAAGAAGAAAACTGGGAAGAACAGAGCTCGCGACGACGAAGAGCTGGGCGGAGAAATTCTCAGATTTAAATTATCCCTTTTAAATTTGAACGACTGTGATTGTCCCGGCCTCATCCGACGGTCGGATCTTCTCCGATCTGAACCAAACCTTCCAGATCTTGATTAATGGTCTGATTTACTCCTTCTCAGCTGGGATCATTCAGATCTGCAACGAATGGCTCAGATTGCTCTGATCTTTAAATGGACGGTTTAGGCTCCTCTTAAGCTCGATCCAATGGCTGGATGACCTTTGATTGGGACCAAATCTTCATATCTTGATCTGTGGTCTAGATTAAATCTAACTTGAGCTCGGATTGGTCAGTAGATGATAGATGGCCCAGATCTAGCCGTTTCTTGATCGGACGACCCATATTGATCCACCTCTTGATCCCCTTGATCAAAGCCAATTCTGACTCAAGTTTGACTCAGTCTGATCTAGGTCCATGGTCAATTGAAACCTACAAAATGATATTCAAATTTTAGTACCAAAACATCTCAAATCTATAAAGATTTGCATCCAAAGCTAAAATAGAGGTAATTCATGAAACCTAATGTAAATGCAAACTTAAGCATATAAAAGTGGATCAAAACATGGATTTGAGAGCCTAAAATGATTAACAAAATGGTAGTTATCAGACCCTCCGACGGTCAAGTTAGTCCCCGGTGGTGGATGAATGAGAAAGCAATGTGATAGGGTTGAATAAGCCCTTGGCGGGCACGTGAGATGGAGAAGCTGAAGGGCGAGACACTTCGAATCAGAAAGATTCTCTTGCCCAGGCCCAGGGATCTTCCTCGGACATTCACCCGGTATGGTCGGCTAGAAGACCCCCGGGCTCGCCTCAAGAGATTGTATCCCCGAGAACAGGATAGGGTTGAATGAGCCCTGGCCAGGACAAAGGATGAAGAGGCTGTCCGACACAACAACAGTAGGTGGCGATGACCCTCCATCCCGAGTCTCGGGAAATCCCCGAGGGTGAGACTCTCGGGAAAGGCATATGAAGTTCCTTCTCGGGGACACCCCGGGAGGTTAGGTCTCGAGAGCATGTCGGGAGCTGGGGCACATGGAAACCCTGAGATCTCCTCGAGGGGTGGAGTCCCCATAATAACCGACCTCAGACATTGACCCCTCCCTCGAGGTACGGATAAGCACTCCCATCATGAAAAGTCTACACGCCCCCTGAATCTTAAGCGAACAGAAGCCGATAACGGCGCAGACATTTTCAAAGGATATCCCATAACCACCGAAAGAGGAGGAGGACGTGGTTTACGTATCAGAGATGTGGCACAGATCAAGGGCCACGTTTATCCTGTCGTCATCGGTATAAAAGGTAGATGAACCCCTCCAGTAAAGGAGGTTACGATCTCTCATTTTACATACTGTCTTTCTTTCTCACTGCAGTTATTCTTCGGACAACCCACTAACTTGAGCGTCGGAGTGGACTCCGCCAGACCCCTACCGGCGTGTCCCCTAACGCTTGTGTTAACTTCGCAAGCCCCCAAGTTCCTCCCTGGCATAATAACTTCCACGCGGGCCAAGCCTCCGTGACTGGTCATCGTCAACGACTCCTTCCGGAGCAAATTTGGCGCCGTCTGTGGGAACTCTTAATAAAGCACCTGAAGGAGCACCGATGGCGGAAGCAGAGGACCTCGCCCATCCGCGGGAGGATGAAGGACCCAAACAAGAATGAAGGGAAGACGAGAGTGAGGAGGTATAGATCCATCCTCATGGCGGCGGGGGAAGCATGCGCATCGCCCTTGACCTCGTGCCAGAATTACGAAACCGCCTTGTCGAATGCTTGCAGAACCAAAGAGATGTGTTCGCTTGGTCTGCTGAAGAGATCAAAGGGGTCCCCCCGGCGCTGGCCATGCATCACCTACATGTTACGCCGGAGGCCCGTCCCGTGAAACAAAAGAGAAGGCATTTCTCCCCTGAAAAAGATAAAGCTATTTGGGATGAGGTTCAGAAGCTATTAAAAGCTGGACACATCAGAGAAGTCTGATTCCCAGCCTGGCTGGCCAACGTGGTCCATGTTCCCAAGCCTGGGGGCAAATGGCGAGTCTGCATCGACTTCCGGGACCTAAACAAGGCCTGCCTGAAAGACTGCTACCCCCTGCCTCAGATAGATCAGCTGGTGTACTCTACAACCGGCTGTGAGTTCATCTCAATGTTAGACGCTTACCAGGGTTACCACCAAGTCCCCCTCGCCCTCGAGGACCAGGAGAAGGTCAGTTTTGTGACGGCTGATGGCACGTACGGCTACAACGTCATGCCCTTCGACTTGCGTAATGCGGGCGCTACATACCAGCGGATGATGGACAAGGTCTTCAGGCACCAGATCAGGCGAAACATAGAGGTGTATGTGGATGATATCCTGGTCAAGACGGACAAGGGAGGTGACATGATATCTGACCTTGAGGAGACGTTCACCACCCTGTGAGCACACAGGTTGAAACTAAACCCAGCTAAATGCTTGTTTGGGGGTAAAGAGTGGCAGGTTCCTGGGGTACATGGTGACGGAGAGGGGGATTGAAGCCAACGCGGAAAAGGTGAAGGCCATTTTGGATATGCCACCCCCGCGGAACTTCAAGGAAGTACAGCGGCTGAATGATAGGATCATTGCATTGTCTCGGTTCATCTCCAAATCGACAGACAAAGTCCTCCCCTTCTTCAAAATTCTGAGGAAGGCTATTAAGTTCGAATGGGATGACCAGTGTGAGAAGACATTTATGGAGTTGAAGACCTATCTTGCAGATCTCTCGACCCTGCATAAGCCCGTGGAAGGGGAGACCTTATTCGTCTATTTATCAGCAGCTGAGAAAGCGGTAGGATCGACACTTGTCCGGGAACAAGACCGGATACAACACCCCATCTATTTCTTCGGACACCTGCTAAAGGACGCCGAGACGCGGTACACCATAATAGAAAAATTAGCCTACGCCTTGGTCCTGATGGCCCGAAGGTTGCGGCCATACTTTTTAGCGCATCCTATCGTAGTCCTCACTAATAGCCCGCTCGCTCGAGTCCTCACTAACCTTGAGGCGTCGGGCGGACTCATCAAATGGACGACGGAGTTAAACAAATACGACATCGAGTATCAGCCTCGAGCTGCCATTAAACCATAGGCCCTCTCCGACTTCATGCTGGAGACAGTCCCGGAGGCAGAGACCGAAGGTATGTGGAAGGTCTATGTGGATGGATCCGCCAACAGCCAGCACAGCGGAGTTGGACTGTTATTGATTTCCCCTAGGGGAGACATGATGCATCTGTCTATCTGACTTCACTTCAAAGCTACCAACAACGAGGTCGAGTATGAGGCGATCCTGGCATGATTACAAGCCGCCCGACATATAGGGGCCCATTGAGTCACGGTTTATTCGGACTCTCAATTGGTGGCTCAGCAAATAGCGGGAGGTTTCGAAGTCAGATGTGAGCGGTTGCAAAGGTATCTATGAGCAACTAAAAACCATCTTCTCGAAGGTCATCCTGCAGAAGATCTCCCGGTCGGATAATGTGCGGGCTGACGAGTTGGCCAGGTTGGCCAGTTCCATATCTACCTGGCAGTTGGAGGCGCCTAGTGTGATAGAAACAATGGTGGCCCAAATTGGAGGAGAGGCTAGAATGGACGGACACACAGACTGGAGGGATCCCTACGTGGCGTTCCTCCGGGACCGATCCCTACCGAGTGGGGGTCAAGAGAGTCGGTTGTTTGGCCGACGGGTGGACAGGTTTACACTGGTCGAGGATTAGCTCTACAGGAGGGCCTATGCCCGACCCCTCCTAAAGTGCGTTGGGCCGGAGGAGATTGGCTACATAAGGCGAGAGGTGCACAAGGGCATCTGTGGGAGCCACATCGGAGGAAGGTCCTTGTCTCGAAAGATCCTTTTGGCTGGGTATTTTTGGCCCACTAATGTGGCCCAATACAAGTGTCATGAATGAGCCTCAAATTTAGATATTTATAAGCTGAAAACCCTTGGCTAACAAAGTTAAAGTGTAGTAGAGGGGCCTCAGGTCGTATTTTTCCAAAGACTAGTTGTGAATGTTTAATTCGATCTTGAAGATTGTTGTCGTCTGATGTTTTGGGTTTTCTAATAAAATGGGGGGTTTTGGCGATAAGGAAATGACAATATGAAATAGAATGAATTTAGCTAAAGCATGGAATGAATTAAGAAATTGCAAGGACTACTCTTATCTTATTGGAAAGACTAAGCAATTTGACTTCAAACTATTGAATTGAAATTAAAGAACTAATTGCAGGGAATTAATTGCAGAAACCAATTTGCAAGATAATGAAAACTAGATCAAAACATTGTTTAATAACATTGACTTGAAGTGTAATGGAAACAACTAGGACAATGTAAAGAAAACAAGTGTTTGGAACAAAATTATCCTAAATTAAACACCAAATAAGTTCATTGTCAAGACTTCCCTTTGCCGTCACACAAAAGTCTAACTAGGAACCCCCTAGCTTGAAAACTAACGAAGAGAAGCTCCCTTGCTCAGTTTGCTCTGTATTGTCCTTCCTGATCAGTTAACCGACCGATCAGGTCCTCTTCTGATCGGTCACGGGACCGATCAGATGCATCTCTATCCCGTCACCACGATCGGTCAGTAGCTGAAACACTTCCGCCGAACTCTGCTTCTTAACGTACTGATTCGCGATCGACTCAAAAACCTTCAGAACAGCGTCGGAGAACCCCTCCTGACAATCCTTCAGCTTCGGTCGATGAAAACCCGCGATCAAGTGGAAGCAATCGGTGGAATGGAACTTCGGCGAAACCCTCCCCTTTGCTCCTCTCAGCTGCGAGAATTGATTAGCAAAACTGAATGAGGAAACTTACTTTGATGATCTGAAATTTGAAAACAAACTGGATCTAATGTTGGTCGCGCACGATCTAAGAAGAACTGCGAAGAAAGATGAAGAACAGGAAGAAAACTGGAGAAAACTATGAAAGAAACGAAGAACAGACGAAGAACAGTGAAATCACGATGACTAGATCTGAAGGGGAAGAAGTCTGTTATATTAGTTAGCAATGAACGACTGAGATCCTCTTCGTGTCATCCAACGGTCAGATCAAGTCAGATCGAGCCCAAACTCTCCAGATCTTAATCAAGGGTCAGGATCTGCTCCTCCTCAGCTCGGATCGATCAGATCTACATCGGGTGGCTCAGATTGCCCTGATCTTTGAATGGACGGCTTAGACCTCTCGAGCTTGATCCAACGGTCAGATGGACTCTGATTTGGCTCCAAACTTCAGATCTTGATCCATGGACTTGATTAACTCTATCTTGAGCTTGGATTGATTAGAAGTTGATGGATGACTCAGATTTAGCTGTTACTTGATCAGACGACCCACATTAATCCGATGCTTGATCACCTTGATCCGGATTCAATTCTGACTCGATCAAGTTTGATCCAATCTAATCTAGGTCCATGATCATTTGAAGCCTACAAAATTAGATTCAAATTTAATGCCCAAAATATCTCAAATATACAAAGATTTGAATCAAAAGCTAAAATAAAGGTAATTCATGAAACCTAATGTAAATATAAACTTAAGCATATAAAAGTGGATCAAAACATGGATTTGAGAGCCTAAATTTATCAACAAAATGGTAGTTATCACCCACCTTGCAGGCCGACTCGCTTAACTTTGTGGCCAGATGCTAGGCTTGTCATAAACATCAACATGTGTCTCACCGCCCAACGGAGCCGCTGAGAGTTTCTACAGTATCGTGCCCGTTCGACCAGTGGGGAATGGACATTGTGGGGCCCTTCCCTATCGGGCCCCAACAGAAGAAATTCCTACTGGTCCTCGTGGATTACTTTTCTAAATGGGTGGAAGTCAAACCTCTGGCCAATATCACAGAGGGGGTGGTAATGAAAGTTCTATGGAAAGATATTGTTTGCAGATATGACATTCCCCATAAGCTGGTGTCGGACAATGGGAGACAATTCTCCGGACGCAGATGAAGGAATGGTGTGAAGGATTGGGCATTAAGCAGACCTTCACCTCCATCGCATACCCATAAAGTAATGGATAAGCGGAGGTAGTCAATCGGGAAATTCTATGAGGGCTCAAGGTAAAGCTAGACTATGTCGGAGGCAGCTGGGTCGAAGAACTTCCCAGCATCCTGTGGTCCTATCAGACTACCCCAAAAGAAGGAATGGGCGAGAGCCCTTTCCAGCTGGTCTACGAAGATGAGGTCGTCATTCCGGTGGAGGTAGGGGAAGAGTCCCCACGACGGCAATACTATCGCAAGGAAAATAACGACCAGGAGCAGCTGATTGATTTGGACCTCATATCGGAGGTACGGGATAAAGCGGCAGCCAGGTTGGAGGCCTATCGAAGAAGAATGCAGCTAGCCTACAACCGCAGGGTGATCGCCCGCAGCTTCGAGGTAGGTGATCGGGTATGGAAGAGAATCAAACCGGTCGGTGATCCCAGGAAGTTAGAGCCGCAGTGGGACGACCCCTACGTCGTCATCAAAAAACTGACAGGAGGTAGCTACTATTTGGAGGACAATGACGGCAGAAGACTGGAAAGGCCCTGGCATGCTAAGCATCTCCACCCCTATTGTACTTCGTGAGTCACCGCGTAGGGCATTTTCTTTGATGTATTTTTTCACTTCTTCATTGTCTGACAGTACAATCAATTAAGGGTGTGAACGATGTGTCATTCTGAAGCCGCTCAGTCTCTATCTCTAATTAAATCCTACAACCTCTTGGTGTGTAGGCTTGGCCTCGGAGCTGTACACGCCCGGCCAAGAGCTGATTAAATCCTACAGCCTCTCGGTGTGTAGGCTTGGCCTCAGAGCTGTACACTCCCGACCAAGAGTTGATTAAATCCTACAGCCTCTCGGTGTGTAGGCTTGGCCTCGGAGCTGTACACGCTCGGCCAGGAGTTGATTAAATCCTACAACCTCTCGGTGTGTAGGCTTGGCCTCGGAGCTGTACACGCCTGGCCAGGAGCTGATTAAATCCTACAGTCTCTTGGTGTGTAGGCTTGGCCTTAGAGCTATACTCGTCCAGCCAAGAGCTGATTAAATTCTACAGCCTCTCGGTGTGTAGGCTTGGGCTCGGAGCTGTACACGCCCCGCCAAGAGCTGATTAAATCCTACAGCCTCTCGGTGTGTAGGATTGTCCTCGGAGTTGTACAAACCCCACCAAAACAAATAGAAGTCTCATGCCTGCCCTAGCTAATCGGGACCGAAGCTGAATATTTTGAGACAAGCTAGAAATCACGCTAAAAATAAGGAGTTCGACGGCGAATCAAATGAATATTTGCCCTAGGGGCAGAGAGTTTAATAAGAATAGGCTATAGCAGCCAAGGGAGAATCGAGGGAGGATATGCACACAATAAGGGGCGTCCTACAAAGCCCGCTCTTCGGGGGAAAGGTCATCCCAGACACGCTGAATAGTTATGGCGCGCAAGTCGGAGCCTGGTTTCAATAACTGGTCTTTCTCCAACTGCTTGTTGGCACCGTAGAAGCCCTATTTAAGGCTCTTAAATGCTTGCACGGCTACCCGATTGGCGTACTCCCCTGACTCCAAAAATTTGGCCTTGTATGCCGCCTCTATCTGGGATACCTGAGGTACAGGATCCCTTTACTGCTGCTGGGCCCTGACTTCGGCTTCGGCTTTGGCCAATTTTAGTGCCTCCACCTCCAGGAGCAGGCGCGCCTGAACCCCTTGTACCTCGTGAAGCTTTTGGGAAGCAGTAGCAGCTCGCGCGTTGGCTTGGATTACTTGATCCTGGATATCGGCTGCGTAAGAGCTCGACAACTCCAAGTCGTGTTCTTGCAAAACCATCGCACGTTCTTGTTCTGCGCCCCGGTTCTCCAAGATCTTCTTAGTAGACTCCAGGAGGTTAGCTTGGTTGGATAGCTCCTCATTGCGAGCCCGGAGTTACTCTCGCTCTTCCGATAGTTTCTGCAAATCCTCTTCCAGGGCCTGGTTCCTCTCGGACCCCAAGCGTTCCCGGAGTTTGTACCCATGCAGGGTATCCTCGGCCGCTATTAAGGCGAACAGGTAATGATCAGCTTTCTCTTGGAGGACCCGGCTGAACTCCAGCTGCAGGAGGTCGGCCTCCCCGAGCCCGGCCTCCCGAGCCCGACCAGTTTCTGCCTCAGCATCCGCCACCTGCTGCAGGAGATTCTCAGTAACCCCGCCGACATGCAGTAGATGGCTCGTGGCCGCGCAGTTCGAAGCAACCTGGGGGAATACAGATAGTCAGTAAAAGGATGCTGAGAGGAAGTGAAGTGCATGCGCGAGATACCTACCGCCAGTAAGGATTGATGCAACATGCCCAGGTATTGGGCTGATCCGGCTACCCGCCACGGTAGACTGGGAGCTCTCTCAGCAAGGGGAGCGGAGGGGCTAGGGGTGTCGCGAGGGGGGGGGGGGAGCGTCTCCCTCTGAGCTTGAAGCACTCGGTGATGCCTCTGTGGTGACTCCCTTTATGCGAATAGACTGAGAACTGTCGATCATCTTCTTCTTCGCTGGAGGAGCCTTCCGATGGGAGCGGGGCAGCCCCGTGGACACCTCCTTGCCACGAGGAAGATCAGTCATAGGAGCTGCGGCATCAGTAATGGGAGGAGACGTGGCAATGACAGGGGATGAGGTCCCCGCTGTTAGATCGTGACGGTTGCTAGAGGGGGTGAATAGTAATTCTTCGATTCGTTCTTCTACCTACGTTGTTAATTGCGCAAGCGGAAATACAATAAAATGAAACTAACAACTAAACAATGCTAACAATACCGATTTACTTGGTATCCACCTCCAAGAGGTGACTAATCCAAGAATCCTTCGGTGGATCACTCCCCGGATGACCTCCGGCTAGCCCTTGTCGCTCCTTGTGGGTGGAGAAACCTCGCCACAACACCTCGACAATATCTGAGCACCAAGACTACTATTTGGCTCTTAACCAAAGCCAAATTCGTCAAACCTTTCAACCAATACGAAGTCCTCTTAAATAGAACTAAGGCTAAAACTCTCGCCACTAGTCGACTGCTACCAGGGCAGTCGACTGGTGCCAGCCAAATAGCAGTCCAACGGCTTGCTGTAATGACTAGTTTTTGACTTTACCAGTCGACTGCTCCCAGGGCAGTCAACTACTCCCAGGGCAGTCGACTGCTCCCAGGGCAGTCGACTGGTCCCCAGCCGAAAACCTTCTGTGAGTTTTATCAGTCGACTGCCCCAAGGGCAGTCGACTGGTCCACTAACACACCTAAGGTTTCCCTTCTCATGTACACTTCTCTCAGCACTCGAATCCTAGGATTTTCCCGATTACAATCTATCAGCACTCGTACCCTCACGACTCATCTGACGCCTCACCAGCAGCCTCGACTATTGCCTTCGCACCCTCTTCATCTTCGGCTCCCGTCCCTTGGATGCACGCAAGCCTCCAGCTTGCCTCCATGCCATCCTTCACGCATGCCTCGAAGTCCGCACCCCTCAGCTCATCGTCCCTACTCTCCATAGTCCCTCAGGTGCGCACACAAGCCCGCGGCTTATCTCCATGCCACCCTTCACCGTACCGAGGCCGTCCAGCTAAGCCAATATGTGTAACCTGTACATCCTGCACACTCACATACACATATCAAATACACAAGAGTAAACCTAACTTAAACTCTTTGCCCAAACATCAAAACACATGGTCACTGATAAATACTATATTATTGATTATTTGAGCTGCTAAAATCCATGTTTGACCTATGTTTTTATTGCTTAATTGTGAAATTGCCCTAGGTTTTAGAACTTACTCTTATTTTGGATTTAATTGCAAATTTGACATTTTTTGGATTATTTGGCCACTAAATTCTTGAATTATTTTTGTAGGCATAAAAGGTTCATGAACCTAGGGCATATTGGGTCAAACTTGAGTCGGAAGTGAACCGGATCGAATTATCAAGCTTACGATTAATCCGGGCCGTCCGATTCAAAAGCGGCTAGATCTGAGCCATCTGGGATCATCTGAAGCAATCCGAGCTAGGGCTAGGGTTGATCAAGCACCCTGATCAAGATCTGAAGGTTTCATCCCAATCAGAGCTCAATCAACCGTTGGATCAAGCTTGGAGGGCTCTTGATCATCCATTCAAAGATTAGGTTGATCTGGACCATCCGTTGCATATCTGGAGGATCCGAGCTACCACAAGGCAGATCCTGACCCCAGATCATCATCATCAAAGTTTGGCTCAAATCAGACCAAGATTAGCCGTTGGATTGAAGTGGATCAATCTGGACCGTCCGTGCTTAATTACTTAAGGAAAAAATCGCCGCAGCTTCCCCTTCATCGCGTCTTCGCCGCAACAGTAGATTTCTCAGTTCTTCTTCGTGTTCTTCAGCTTTTTCATCCAATCGAAGGCGTGATCACTCAATCCATCATCAGAGCAAGGGCTAGGTCAGTGAAGAGAGTCTCAGTGAGGTTTCAGATTGAATTTTTTGCTCAATAGCAAAGCTGCGCGAGGTCTCGGGAGTTTCGCTATCCGATTTCAGCGAGCTCAGCTGTGCTCCATTTCCACTGCATCCGAGCTGACCAGAGGGGTTCCCTGGAAGGTTTCGGTCATTCCCTAATCCAAATCGCAAGTCACCACAGCGAGTTTGAAGAATTCGGAAGCAAATTTCAGCTTGAGCAGGATTTGATCTAATTCGGTATCAGAGATTGCTCCTCACTGATTTGTTGAGCTTGCGGGTTCGAAGTTCACTCTTGATTGACGACCAAGGAGCTTTTGAGTTGGAGAAGGGTTGAGGAGTAGCTTAGATACTTAATTTTCATGTTTTGTAGCTGTAATTGGATTTCTGCACTTGTTCTGTTTTTGCATTTTCATTCCAGCAGCTTAATTCGAAGTTTCTGAATTGTTTAGCTTAATTAGGTTTTAAATCTTCAAGTTAGTTAGTTTATGAGCTTGTTTAGATGACAGTTAGATTTAATTTCAGCTAGTTTGCAGTTTAAATTGTTGCGTGCCAAATTCCTAGTCCGCGTGCCAATTAATTCTGCAATTTCCTTTCAGTTTCTAAGTTTGTCTCAGATCTCTTGTTTTCTGAATTGTTTCTTAGTTTCTTAATTGCTAATTCCTGCTTTAGCGTTAGATAGATAGCGTGTTTAGTTAAAATAGCACTTAATTGTAGTTTTTCATAATCCAATTATAGCGTGCCAACTTCCATTTCTTAATTTCTGATTAACTTGTTGAGTATCAGTTTTCTTCTTGGAAATCCCTTTTAGCTTTCGAATTGTTAGGTTATTGTACCTTCAGTATGTTTACTTGGTTGATCTAGGTTGTTTCACTTGTAGCTTTATTTCTGAGCTTTATTTAACCGAATTTCTGCACACCTTCACATGATTTCTGTTTTGTTTTTTTTGTCAATGGATTGAATCTGAATTCCTTCATTTGGCTGTGCCATTTCTGCATTCGAAATTTCCATATCTGCATTTACTTATCACTGCATCTTCAGGTTCGGATTCTGCATTGCTAAGCTTACCTCTTCATTTAGTTTCTCTGAATTGGATCCTTCACCTTTGCAACTCCAAGTTTATTTCTTTTTAAGCTAGAATCGAAATTCCCTTATTGCAGTGTGTTTAAAGTTTTGAGTCAAATTCAATTGCAAATTCAGTTACTTAGTTGATTAAATAGTTAGGCATTAGAAGTGTATCTGAATTCATAATTGTTTCCAAAAAAAAATTGATTTGCATTAGTTTAATCCTTGATTTCCATCACTTTGTTTAAGTTTGTGTGGTTAAGTTTCCTTCGTTTTATTGCAATTTCATTTTCGATCACAACCCCAAATTCAATTACTTGTGTGAAACCCAAAAACACAAACGACCATAAACCAAGCTCGAATCAAACACGTCAACTAGCTCCGAGAAAAATACGACCTGTGGCCCCTTTGCTACATTTTTAATATTTTGATTGTAAAAGGGTTTCTAGCATTTAATATACATCTAAATTTGAGACCCACATTCGTGAAACATATTTTGGGTCCGTCAGTCACTCCGGACCATAGATTGCCTCAACAATCTCCCCCTTTTTGATGTTTGGCAATACATTTAAGTTAGGGAAAACAAATAGTAATAAGTATTAATAACAATGCTAAACAAACAACTGGACTTACGTTGCCAAGGCTCCACCTTGGACTTACACCGCCAATGCATATGCAAATGCAAACTAGTCATGGATCCTATCCCAAGGTATCCCCACACCTAACCCTCCAAGTTAGGAATTTTTCACAAAAACGGGCTTTTTAAAGCTTCTCTAAAGCTCCCCCCTACATTGGACTTACAAAAGCTTTTTAAGAACCTCTCCAAGGTTCCCCTTACGCCAAGAATGGAGCAACCATGCTCCCCCTTTATCTCAGCTCCCCCTAAACCTAGGGTTTCCCGCAAAGGCATGTTTGGTTTCCCACTTAAATCCAACACTTGTCCCCCTTTACCTAACATCAATATGACTCCAACAATATCCCAATTATTGGATCTTTTAATCTCTAATAATCCTAAACACAGTGTACTAGCCCCCATACACTTGTTTTACATCATTTGAACCACTTACCAGCTACTGATACAAAACTCAGCCCTGACCAGTCGACTGCCCCCCTAGGGCAGTCGACTAATACTTTGAAAAATGGACTTTCAGCCTTTTCTGACGACATTTAGAAATGCGCCAGAAATTTCACAAATCTCCAAATATTTCCAAATTTTATGGAGAAATTTATGGTACCCATACCTACTTGAGAAAAATACATTCAACAATATATCTATCACCATTCCCAAGTTTGACACAAAATCCAAAATTTCCTATGAAAATCAAGGCAAACCAAGAGGCAACCTCCCCCTTGACCTATGCCTTTTCCCAATTTTCATTTTACCAAGGTTAAGTACTACCCAACTTAACACCATAACACCGGTTAAGTTCTACTCAACTTAACACCCAAGTTCTTCCCCCTTTGACAACATCAAAGGCTTGCCCCAAGCAACCTTACCCCTAGTGCCAAAAAGAATTCAACAAAATCCGGAAAAATCTAAAGGTTTGCAAACACATTTGTTAGGATGTACCCCATCCTAGAAAAATATGATTTCATGAAGAATATCAAATGAGCTTGACTTTGGTACAACTTCTAATTTCCTCAAAATGATCATTTGTATCAACTTTGAAATCTATCTATAATTCCATGTGTTTGCTAAGACTTACCATTATAATTTGACACATGGAATTGTCTTCAATTTTTCCCTTTTTCTTAGGTATTTTTAATATGATCAAATCCTCTTCTTCTTATCTCTTAACCCTAGATAAATATGTACTTATCAATCTTCCTTGACTTCCATGATATCCATACCATTAAATCATAAGGCAAACCTTTATTCAAGGAGAATAAATAAGGATGTTAATTTTAAGGTCATATCCTATCATCCTATATGCCATTTCTCTTCATACTTATGGATCAGTCGACTGCGCAACGGCGCCAAAAATTTGAATGGACCCAATAACAAGTTTCACGAATGAGTCTCAAATTTAGATATTTATAAGTTGAAAACCCTTAGCTCACAAATCTAAGTGTAGTATAGGGGCCTCAAGTCGTATTTTTCCAAGGACTAGTTTAGGATGTTTAACTCAAGCTTGAATGTGTCGTTTATGTTTTGGGTTTTCTAGTAAAATGGGGGGTTTTTGCAATAAAGAATGAAACAACAATATGAAACAGAATGAACTCAGCTTAAGCAGAAACGAATTAGGAAATTGCGAAAACTAAACTTAACCTATTTGACAACTGAGCAATTAAATTCAAACGATGGAATTGAAATTTAAGAACTAGTTGCAGGGAACTAATTGCAGAAAAATGAAAACTAGAACAAAACATTGCTTAAGAACTTGACTTGGAGTATAGTTGAAAACAAACTAAAATAACTTGAAGAAATAAGTGTGTAAAACCAAAATTATCCAAAATTGAACATCAAATTAGTTCATTGTCAAGACTTCCCTTTGCCGTCACACAAAAGTTGAGTTAGAAACCCTCTAGCTCAAAACCAGCTAGAATAACCTCCCTTGATCAGTTTGCGTTGGATCTGATGTGAATTGATCTTCCTGATCGGTCACGGGACCGATCAGGACCTATGCTGATCGGATTGGAGATCGATCAGAAACTTTGCTGATCGGATTGGAGGCCGATCAGTAGTGTCTCTGTCCGATCAAATGGTTCAATCAGTAGCTGAAATCTATCCCCGATCTCTTCCTTCTCGATTGGCTGAATGGCGACCGAGCTCAAAAACTCTCGGAAGCCTTCAGAGAACCCCTCTACTTGCTTCGACAGCTCTAGACGACAGAAACCAGCGATCAACAAGGATCGATCGGCAAGAACAGCAGCTCCGACGACCAATTTTGATTAGCAAACTAAACAGAAATTTTACCTAGATGATTCAAAATCTTGAGAAGAAACGGATCTGATGTGGCCACGCGCGATCGGAGAAGAAAACTACGAAGAAAACGAAGAACAGATGCAAACTCGCGACTCTGCGACGATGACAGAGCTCAGATCCGAGGAGGAGTTCTGTTTTAACAGTTAGAAATGAACAACTATGATCATCCTTGCTGCATCCAATGGTCGGATCTACTCAGATTGAGTCCAAACCTTCCAGATCTCCATCAATGGTCAGGATCTGCTTCTCCTCAGCTGGGATCGATCAGATCTGCAACGGATGGCTCAGATCTCTCTGCCTCTTGAATGGACGGTTTAGACTTCTCTTAAACTTGATCCAACGGTCAGATTACTTCTAATTGGGACCAAAGCTTCAGATCTTGGTCTACGGACTTGATTAACCCTATCTTGAGCTCGAATTGATCAGAAGCTGACAGATGACGCAAATCTCACCGTTTCTTGATTGGACGACACACACTCTTCCAATGCTTGATCGTCTTGATCCGAATCCAATTCTGGCTCAAACTCGATCCAATCTGATCTAGGTCCATGATCATTTAAAGCCTACAAAAATAGATTCAAAATTTAATGCCAAAATATCTCAATTATGAAAATATTTGTATCCAAAGCTAAAAAGGGATTAAAACATGGATTTGAGAGCCTAATTTGATCAGAAAAATGGTAATTATTAACTCCCCCACACTTGCTCTTGGGCGTCTCGCACAAGCTAACTAATCATGTATCCACCTAGATTATTCTCAATCATAGTTAGAAGCAATTGAAAGGAAATTACCTAGGGTTGTCAATTCTCAAAAATCTAAACTCAATGGACTAGAAACTTATCCTTAGTCAACAACAAAGTATACTTCATCCTTCATGACTAATTGAGATGAATTAAACACTCAAATCCTCTCAAGGGAATTTTAGTGGCTCTCTTCCTAAGTTCTACATTTTTGATGAAAGTGGAGCTCACTCAAACACAATCATGATTCTTGCACTACCATAAGCTTGCTTATGCTCTACTCTCCACCATCATTCTTGAGTTGGATCCACACCTACAAAAGCTTATTCAAACAAGTTTAGGAAATATGGAATGATAAAATGAAATAGAAATATAGGAGATGAAAATTTAAGGAAGTGGAAGACTTGGATACTAAAGAATGTCACCCAATGAACTTTGCCCCTTTTTCTTTTCTTTTCTGCAGAAATCATTGAGCAGGAGGCAGACAAGGCTCTGAAATTACTGAATTCAGTGATTCAACCTTTGCTGATCGGTCAAGAGACCGATCAGACACTTCTCTGATCGTTGCGTCTGATCGGATTGAGCTCCTTCTGATCGTTCTGGGAACCTACTAATCGGTTTGAGCTGCGGTCAGAGTGACCGATCAATCACTTCCCTGAACGGATTGGTGACCGATCAGGGTCTGATCAATAGCTGAAACTGAGCTGTCTTAAATTGATTTCTACCGAGGGTTTTGTTTCTTTTCAATCAATAACATCTTAAATCCAACTATCTCCTTATTCACATCGTCAAATTCAGAAATCTAACCCATCACTTACTTCCACTTCATGTTTCTTTTCTTTTCTTTTCTTTTTTTCTTTCTTCCAGATGTTGTTCTGTTTTCTTTTTTTTCAATGATTCTAACACTTGTGAGCTCCCATTTCTTTCCATCAAAATGATAGTAATGTATCAGTAATTCTTGCAATTCAGCTGCTCTTACAGCTCCAGCTTCCCAATTTCTGATCAAAACAGTTTTTGATCAAAACAGCTTCACACTCGATTGTGGGCTTTCACAGTTTCTGATCAAAACATATAATGATGATGGAATTTACTTGGGATTTTTACTATCAACTCTTGCAACCAAACTCGATACACAATTCCTTCAAGTTGGCACACGTTTGCTTACTAATTTGCATCACTGATTCATCCCAACCGTTTTGATTCATAGTACAATTTGAACCTCAATCCCACTTTCACAGCTAGCTTCCCCTTTCAACTTCCACAATCTGCCATGTTCCATTTTTTTTCTCGATAAGCATTCAAAGATCAATCTCTTTAAGGAATCTTAATTAAAATACACTCAATAACAACTCCAGTTTAATCACCTGCTGTTCGGAAACTAAAATTACAAGTTGGCACAAACTTCATTACTTGTTCACTGCTTGAGACATCCTTTGATACTTCCTTCATTCCTTAGATCCATCAAAACAGATTGCCAACTATCATTCAACCAAAAATATGCTTCCAAGATGCATCATTTCTTACCAAAACACTAGCCACCTCCCCCACACTTAGCCTTTTGACCGTCTCGGGCAAAGTGACATCAAGAAACAATCCAAAGCACCCATGTCCATGGAAAATACGGTTATGAACAGAAAAATAGGGAAAGGAAAATAGAGTATAGAGTAGATCAACAAGCAATATTACAAAAATTGATATGAAAAATGAAACAAAGTGATTCACCTCTATAAATGTGGTCCAATCATAGAAATATAGCTTTGAAAGAACCTAAGCAAGTTCTAGAGTACAATCACATGTGTGTATCACAAAAATTAGGCCAAATCCTCACTAGGTAAAAAGAATTCATCTCAAGTCATCAATCTAGAGTTCATAACTAAGTAGTACTCGAGCATCCAAGAATTTTCATCCATTGGCTCAAATCCTAAATTTTAACAACCAAATTTAATTCACTTTCAAAGGACTCTAAAATGANTAAGGTGCAAAATTCACTCTCGGGGTGAATTGCTACGATTCAAAGTAAAGCTCAAACTCCCTCCCACTATATGCTCTTTGGAAGTCCTTCCGGGAGGAGGTTATTTAGTTGGAGCACCCACTCAAGATGCCTACGACACCCTACAAAACCATGAGAAGGAAATACCTCCCGCACGCATGCAGGGTAAAAAAGAGATGAAATACAATCAGTCTCTACATAGAATGTATCAAGAAATGTATCACATCCAATAAAATCAACCTTAGGTACCTCTATATGTTTTCCTAAAAAATTAGGAGAAATACTTACCTTGTCGTGCTGAAAAATACCTGAAGGTTCTACAAGAGTGGATGTAACTATGGCCTCCTCCTGGTCAGGTAAAGGCTCCACCTCAGGCTCAGGTTCTGGTGGACATACAACTAAAAGAGGTGATTCTTGGGTCCTTGCTCCCACCATGCAAGTCCCTACACTTTCATACATATCCTTTGAATCTCTTGATATGTCAATCAATATAGGTAATCCCTGGGGCTCAGTGCAATCCCCTACACCTATAGAATCGTCTCCAACTACGAGTGAATCAGATATATGTTGGTGCAGGAAGCACCATATCGAACCTTGTTTTGATATTGGCAAAGGATTCAAAGTTAAGGTTGTTTGTTATCTAATATGCTCATTAAGTATGCAGGAAACAAAGTCCTAGCGAAGGACTGCTAGGCACTGGCGAAGGACTGCCAGGATACAAAGTCCTAGCGAAGGACTGCTAGGCACTGGCGAAGGACTGCCAGGATACAAAGCCCTAGCGAAGGACTGCTAGGCACTGGCGAAGGACTGCCAGGATACAAAGCCCTAGCGAAGGACTGCTAGGCAACTGGCGAAGGACTGCCAGTATCCAAGCCCTAGCGAAGGAATGCTAGGCACCTGGCGAAGGAATGCCAGGGTAAAAAGCCCTATCGAAGGACTGCTAGGCACCGGGCGAAGGACAGCTCGGCATCCAAGCCCTGGCAAAGAACCGCCAGGCAAAAGTCCAACCAAAGGAGCGGTTGGCATCAGGTAAATTCTCCCTAGAGGAGTAGGTGAGGACGCGTTCCCCGTCGAGGGAACAGTAGGCGTCGGTTCGACCTAGGGCTCCATTTTGGAGACCAAAGTCAGAACCAAGACAGCTAAGGCTGTATAAAATAATAATTAATTATTTTATTGTGTTTTGGACTAACCCTGAATGCAGGACCGAAGGAATGTGTGTCTGCAACTCAGAGAGCCTCAAAGGAGTGAGGCAGCAGCTGAGTAAGGCGCCCTGAGTGTCCAGGGCGCCCTCAAGGTGAACCAGAACCAAGCGAAGCAAACTGAGCTTCAGTTGCTTACTGGGCAAGGCGCCCTCAGCAGCGAAGGCGCCTTCGTCAGCGAAGGCGCCCTCAGCAGCCAAGGCGCCTCTAGCCCAAGCCTGCGAAGCTCAAGCTTTATCCACAGCGAGATCTCTGCGCGGAAGAAGTCAGCGAAGGCGCCCTCAGCAGCCAAGGCGCCTCCAGCCCAAGCTTGCGAAGCTCAAGCTTTATCCACAGCGAGATCTCTGCGCGGAAGAAGTCAGCGAAGGCGCCCTCTACGACCAAGGCGCCCTCACGGTCAAACTTTATCCCTGTTCGAGCGGGATAGAAGTTGACCAAGCGATTTGCGGATCGCTTGACACGTGTCAGGGCGCCCCTGGGTGCTATAAATAGCACCCAACGCCCAAGCCTTCAAGATCAACTTCGCTCCCAAGCTTCCACGCTCTTCTACGCTCACGCCGTGCTCCGGAAACGCTTCACCTCGAGCTAACGACGTCCTGCTACCCCGAAAGAGTCGAACTACTCCGGATGTCGGTAAAAAGAAGAGCGTAATTTTTGTTATTTAATATTCTATTGCATTTAATTTTGTAAATCAAATTGTGTAACTTATTTGCGCCAAATATAGAATTGCCCAAAGTAAACGGTCAACGACCGTGGGCCTTGGAGTAGGAGTCGACACAGGCTCCGAACCAAGTAAATCGATTGCGTCTCTGTGTCTTTCATTTACTTTCCGCTGCGTACCTACTCTTATTCAAATCCGAAAGTTTTCCGATATTCACCCCCCCCTCTATCGGGCTCCTCGATCCAACAATATAGTCTTCAAATCAGCTGCCTCTATGGCTAATGCATCCTCAGTCTCATCTGAGCTAAAATATCCTCTATGAATACCAAATGAAACTATATCAGCAAATAAATCTGCATCAACTAACTCATCTAAAATATCCATGCTCATGATAGAATAATCCTCTTTGGGGTGCTGTGGAAAGGGTAAAGGGACTCTTGGTTCCTCCTCTTGAGCCGAAACTTTTGGATGTGAATCTTGAGCAGGAATTTTAAGTGGAGTAGCTGCTGTAGGTTCACCTTTCTTACTAATTTCTCCTTGTTCTTCCTCCAAATCCACATGATCAATTGAAGAAGGACTTAGGCTTGAACTAGGGTCACTTTCAACTGATGTAAAATCCATTTTAGGGCTATTCTGAGCTGGAAAACAAGGTGCTGTAATTTTTTCAGAAAAATAAGCCCTTTGAGTGTTTGGACTTGAAGCTACTCTCCCACTCCTCAAAGTTATTGCACTAACATTTCCTTTAGGATTAGGAGTTGCTTGTGAAGGTAATTGACTCGATCCTTGGGCTTACATTTGATTCATTCCACTAGCTAGTTGACCAATATATCTTTCAATGTTGCCCTTGTTGTTGTTGTAAAATTTGCTGTTGTTGTATGATTTGTTGCATCATCTCCTCAAGCCTTTGTTGTTGTGCATTAACCCCACTAGAGTTCCCAAAGCCTCCTTGATTGGTATGGGACTTTTGTTGGCCTTGAAATGAAGCATTAGGTTGCTGAAAATTATGTGTTTGTTGTGCACTTTGGAAATTCAGTTGTTGGGGTTGATTAAATGAATGAATGGGCTGTTGAAATTGTTGGAAATTTGGCTGCGAACTAAATGGAAGTTGTTGGAAATTATTGCTCTGAAAATTCTGATTTTGAGGCTAAAAATTCTGGTTGGTGGTTGCACCAACCTCGATTAACGAGAAATATTAAAAAAAATTAAAATAATTCCATAAAACCGAAAAAAACTCTCAAATTGGTGGTTGCACCAAATTTGAGCCACCCGCTCTGATACCACTTGTTGGATCGGAGAAAATCGATGGAGGGGGGGGTTGATAGGTTGGTAGCCCACAACGAGTGTCACGATGAGCCTCAAATTTGAATTTATAAGTTGAAAACCCTTAGATCACAAATCTAAGTGTAGTATAGGGGCCTCAAGTCGTATTTTTCCAAGGACTAGTTAAGAATGCTTAGTTCAAGCTTGAATTCGTCGTTTAATGTTTTGGGTTTTCACGTAAGATGGGGGTTTTTGCGAATATGAATGAAATAACAGTTGAAACAGAATGAACTCAGCTAAAGCAGAACTAATTCGAATATTGCTGAAACTACACTTAACCTAATTGAAAACTGAAACAAAGATACTTCACTTATCCCTATTTGAAACTGAGCAATTCAATGCAAAACTATGATATTACAATTCAAAAACTAAATTCAAAGGCAGGAAAGTTTAAGATATGTAGCTAAACTGTAGGAATGTGAAATTTAGAACAAAACTTACTAAAGAAACAGGGCTGAAATGTTAATTGGAACAAAACAGGATTGAAACGTAAATGGGGCTGAAACCTTTTCCTGATCGATCAACAGACCGATCAGATACTCACCTGATTGGTCAACAGACCGACAGATGCTTTCTTGATCGGTCAAACAAACCAATCAGATACTGTGATGAAGATTGATACAACTGAAACAACGAAAGAAATGAGTTCAGAAACAGAATTTAAACAACAGATCAAATCCTTCACCAGATCTACTTCTTGTCGTCACACAAGAGCCCAGCTAGAAACCCTCTAGCTCGAAAATCCACAGAGAATTGACTCCCGAGATCAGCTTATCAACAGCTTGATGAGATAGCTGATATCTTCTTCCGATCTCCTCCTTCTTGATGAGTTGCATGGCGATTGTTGGTTCAGGAACCCTCAGACCCCTTCAGAGAACCCCTCCGAATGCTCTGATGGCTCCGATCGATGAAGACAGCGACCAAGCAGGACCCGATCAGAAGAAGCAGAGCCCTCGGCGAAACCCTCACCTGAGCTCTTCAGCGACAAGATTGATTGCAAACTTCACCGGAAATCTCCCTCTGGGATTCGAAATCTGGAAATGAACTTTGATCTGAAGTGGCCGCGCGAAGAAATGGAGAAGAAAACTGAAGAACTCGAAGTACAGGGAAGAAAACTCATGACGCCGAGCTCGGGAGAGGGAATTCCTGATTTAACTCATCCCATTAAAAATTGAACGGCTGTGATCATCCTCGCTTCATCCAATGGTCAGATCATCTCGGATTGAGTCCAAACTTTCCAGATCTCCATCAATGGTCAAGATCTACTTCTCCTCAGCTTGGATCAATCAGATTTGCAATGGATGGCTTAGATTACCCTTCCTTTTGAATGGATGTCTTAGACTCCTCTCGAGCTTGATCCAACGGCTAGATGACTTCTGATTTGGACCAAAACTTCAGATCTTGATCTATGGTCTTGATTTACTCTACCTTGAGCTCGGATTGGTCAGAAGATGATAGATGGCTCAGATCTCCCCGTTTCTTGATTGGACGACCCACATTTATCCATCTCTTGATCCTCTTAATTGAAGCCAAGTCTGAACTCAAGTTCGATCCAATCTGATCTAGGTCCATGATCGTTTGAAGCCTACAAAATTAGATTCAAATTTTAATGCCAAACTATCTCAAATAAACAAAGATTTGCATCCAAAGCTAAAAATAGCAATAACTCATAGAACCTAGTGTAAATGCAAGATTAAGCATGTAAAAAGGGATCAAAACATGAATTTGAGAGCCTAAATTGATTATCAAAATGATAATTATCAAGGGTGAATATCGATATCAAATTTTTCGAAAAACAGACCAGTTACGCAGCGGAAAATAACAAATCAAACGCGAACACAAGTTGGTTTTACTTGGTTCGGAGTCGCGGTCGGCTCCTACTCCAAGGCCCACGGTCCTTGACCGTTTATGTTGGGCAATTCTATAGTCGCCAAAAGTCTTTTACAAATCGAGTACAGATATAGAACTGAAAATTAAATTTGCAACACTTTTCGTAAATTAAATTTACCGACGCACGAGGTGGATTGAAGTTCGGAGCAGATGGTCATCGTCGGCGCTGGAATCTTGAAGTCGGTGCTTGTCGGAGCGTATCACTTGAACGAAAGTGCTTGGAGCGTTGAGAGCGAAGTTCTCTGAAGTCTTGGGGGTGAACCTTTTATAGCACCCATAGGGGTGCCTGTGTCGATGGAGGCGCCTTGATGCTACCCAGAATAGATGTCACGAATGTGGGCCTCAAATTTAAAAATTTATAAAACTGAAAACCCTTGCTAGCAAAATAGAAATGTAGAATAGGGGCCTCAGGTCGTATTTTTCCAGGACTAGTTGCAAGTGTTCGAATTAAACTTGAAAGTTATTTGTCGTTAAATGTTTTTGGATTTTCGAGATAAAATGGGGGGTTTGTTTTGCAAGTAAGAATAGAAGTGAAATTTGAAATGGAATTGACTTGACTAGAGTTTAACTAGGAATTGCAAGAATTAAATTCAACCACTTAGGAAATTGAACAAACAATTTGAAGTTGCCAAATTTAAAATATAAAACTGATATCAAATGCAGAGTTACACTAGAGCTGTACTTAAATTTGGAAATAAAGGATTGTAACAATGCTAAAAAATGAAACAGAGTACGTTTATGCAGGAAATTTCCTGATCGGTCGGCTGTCCGATCAGAGACAAGCCTGATCTGGCTGGCGTCCGATCAGGAGCTGTCTGGATCGATCACTCAGACCGATCAGTAGCTGAGCGCAGTCTGATACAGAACAGAATAACTAAAGAACAGAAATCAAAAACTAATTTTAACAAGAACTAGACATCAAACCCTTCCTCTAGCTCGAATTCTTCTTGCTGTCAAACAAGACTCAGCTACGAACCCCCTAGCTCGACAAATCACCAAATCTCAAGCTCCTGCGATCAAACTCAGCTCAACTTGCCTCAAGAGAACCATCCTTTCGATCTTTTTGTTCTCAATTTGTGGCAATGTGATGACGACCCAGGAACACTCGATTCAACTCAGAGAACCCCTCTGACTTGCTCCGATTGATGAAGGATGAAGCACAACAAGGATCGATCAGATGATTTCAGAAACCGGCGAAACCCTCACCGAGCCTCTTCTCAGCGACAATTTGATCAGATAAGCTCCCGGAGACGCGATTCCGACGATCTGGAACTCGAACCAAACTCGAATTCAATGTGGTCGCGCGATCGGACGATGAACGGAGAAGAAATCGCAAGAACAGGGAAGAACAGTGGCGAAGACGCGACGACCCCGAGCGACAGAGGGAATTCTTGATTTAACTGAGCATTTTGAATTTCAACAGCTGGGATTGTTCCACTCTGATCCAATGGTCAGATCAAGTCAGATCGAACCCAAACTTTCCAAATCTTGATCAAGGGCTCTGATCTGCTTGTCCTTAACTCAGATCACTCAGATCTGAAGCGGATGGCTCAGATCTCCTCTTCTTTAGCCTGAACGGTTTAGATCCTCTGGTACTTTATCCAGCGGCTGAATTAGCTCTGATCTGGCCCAAACTTTTAGATCTTGATCCATGAACTTGATTAAGTCTATCTTGAGCTTGGATCGACCGGAAGTTGGTGGATGGCTTAGATCTAACCATCATCTTGAATGGACGACCCATATTGATTCAGACCTACCTGATTCGTTCTAGGGATGGTTAGGTCAATGATGACCTATTCAGACCTACCTGATTCGTTCTGGGGATATGCTCTAGAAACGGCAACGTACATACTAAACTTGGTCCCATCTAAGTCAGTCCCTCATACTCCCACAGAACTATAGACTGGGCGCAAGCCCAGTCTAGGACATGTTCGGATTTGGTGTAGTCCAGCACATGTGCTGAAGGGTGATACTGACACTACAAGAATTTTTGCAATCAACAACGCCCAATCGACAACGTTTTTTAAAAAAAACGTTGTCTTTTTTTGTTTTACAACGTTTTTAGTGAAAAGCGTTGTCTATGTGTTTTACTTTTTAATAACGACAACGTTTTATAATGATGCGATGTGCTTAGTGTTGTGGTTTCGGATGAAAGACAACACTGTTACAAAAGCGTTTTTTAAAAGCGTTGTTGTATTTCCCGCTAAAATAAAAAACACATCCCCTCCCTCCACCTCGCTCATTGCCAACCCTCGGCGGCTCGCGAAAAATCTCTCCGCGCTTCTTTTCTCCGCGAAATATCTCCCTCCACCTCCCTCCACCTCCCTCATTGCCACCTCCCTCGTCCTCTCCTCTCCACGAAATCGACATTGTGTACGATCTGGTGAACATACATCTTCTCCTAGCTCACCACCAAGAAGTATCCTCCACGAGCTCTTCGTCCGTCGAGTGGAAACTGAACCCCAGCGGCAGCATCACGACGCTCACCACTACCCTCTCCATCTCTCTCTCTCGCAGTCGCCGACGTTCTGACTCTGTGGCGGTTAGATTTCAAGTTTCTGCTGGTGACGCTCGGGGAGAAGGGGGTTGCAAATTACTACACCAAAGTATATCCTTCTCGAATCACACTTCTCTCTTACCGCTTTGGGAGTAAGATCGATAGATTCTAAAACTCCTGATCGATGACCATTCTCCTCCCCTCTCTCTCATCCCTCGTTTTTTCTACAGCCAGTTGATCGACGTTGTCTAGATCTAGCAGAAGCTTTTTGCCTTCGATTGGGGGAAAGTCAAGATGGGGCGGCTGTTTCTGGTAAGCCTGGAGGGCAAGATTTACAGCTGCAAGCACTGTCAGACTCATCTCGCCCTCGCCGAAGACATACTCTCCAAGGTGCGTTCTGGACCTCGTTTGACAACCCATCTAATATTGGGAATATGCCTGATCGATTGATAGGAATAGAAAATGTTCTTCGCTCCTTTAATCTCAGAAAGGAATTTCTCCCTACCCTATTTGTTTTTCATTAATTCTTGCAGCGCTGTATCTAGGGTTATTTCGTTTTATGCCTATCCAGATAACTGGCATGGCGCTGGCGATTCTCTTTTAATTTATTATTATTGAATTCATCAACCCTTTTCAGTGTTGAGTCTCTTCCCCTGCCACCAATTGACAGATAAGTAGACGATGCTTAAATAGGTTATAACTAGAATTACTGAAACTTAAAGTGTATGTATGTTAGTAGAAATATTGTTAAGACTTTTGATATCTGTCCTTGAAAGTGGCATGGATTAATTGAGAGTGTTGATCAGATTGGAAGGGTGTTAATTCGTCCCTAAAGCATACTATTTGTTTTTGTTGTTATCTACAAGATCATAATTGTTAATAAGTTGACTGTATGTATCATAAATAAGATTTTTGTTAGATATTCTGGCACAGAACTCTGTTAAACCATGAAAATAAGAACAGAAGTGATAAGTTGGATGGGATTTTTATGGTTGAAAAAGAAAAATATAAAGGAAAAAAAAAACTCATGGCAAAGCATTGACAAAATATTTTCCATCCATCTACCTCCTTGGAAGAAGGAAAGCTTAACTTTTAAAACTTAAAAAAAGAAGACCTTGGTGCATGACACTCTAGTCAATGCGGGACCTAGGACCACATTGGAGCAAAAGATGATAGCGCTTACCCCAGGCGGCCCAATATCGCCGGCCCCTCGGCTAAAGGGTCGGACCACATTGGATCTATTGTATGCAATCTTATCTTTCATTAAGGTCGCACGGGAACAACTTTACCATTGTATCAAGATCTTCCTTCTTAAATTTTAAGACTGTATTTATTAAAAACTTAGAACAAAGAAAAAATAATTTCAATTTTTTAAAGTCCGGATTTGAAAAGTAGTACTTGCAAAAGTGAGATACCTGCCCAAATTGAACAGGTATTAAACTGTTACTCATATAAGTTGTCTAAGCCCTTTTATTTTGTAAAATAAAATAATTAATAATGTATGGAAGTTACATCTGCAATTACCTGGAATTGGCCACGTGATATTCATTCATCATGAACCACAAATTGTGTATTTCTATTGTCTGACATCCATCTAACTGATTTCTATATATTTATTTGTCCAATAATTACAGAAGCCGTTTTTATAATCTTTAATGACAATCAAGATATTTCATGTAAAGTTGATTAAATTATAGTACGTTGAAGTAATGTTCGATTCTGACCTTTTGCCTAAAGGATAGCCGCTGTGTATTTAAGGATCTTCATGTAAGTTATCTCTTGTATCATCATCTTTAGCTTCAATTTATCTACTTCCAGCATTATGTTCTGTGTCTTTGAACTTAAAGACTGCTGAATAATGATGGAAACAATGCAGAATATATCCATATTTTTGGCTTGATCTTTTCAACATATTGCTGAGTTAAATAGTTAATTTGTAGTATGTAGGTAACTAGCTTGCTATAATATCTATTTCCTCATCTTTCACTCTCTTCTCCAACAGGCATTCCATTGCAAACATGGTAAAGCATATCTCTTCGACAAGGTGTAAGTGGTGTGATTGCAGTTTAGTTGAATTATCATGTTAAAAGTATCTGTATACTTTTTTTGTTAATGCCGATGTTCCCATGGTTGAAGGGTTTGATAATTTGCCTGCTATAGAAAATCTTTTATTTCACAGCTAGGGCTGCCTTGGATTGGTAAGGTGCAGTGAGTGTTTGAGCAACATGTTGCCCAAAGGAGGTTTGACCCACAGTTTTTACAAATATGATGCAATGTTCTGCCATATATTTCCTAGTGTTTGGTTGTGGCTTTCAAGCTGATGTATGCAACTCCTGCTGTCATGGGGAGGATGATCTGTGATCATACTGCTCTGTATTTAGGCTCTGAGGAAATTTTTTCCCAGTCCAAAAAATGGCTAGGCTAGTCTCGCCATTTTTTTGATAGTCCACATTGGTAGTCTCAAGACACATACAGTGGCAGTGATGAGGTTAGACTGCTTAGAAATTGGAATGCTAGGTAATTGAATGGAATATGCATTTCCATGGTGCAAACCAGTTCTTACGGTTGGATGAGTAGGGCCATTCTGTTTTGTTTTTTTTTCAACTTGGGAGAAGAGCAGTGTAAACTTAGACTGTATTAAGGCATTTTGTTCAGCTCCACATCCAAGGAATAATTCTACGGATGGAGCTCCATTAATAGCATTATCAGCATTGTGATGTTTTTGAATGCTTTCTGGAAGTTTATTTTGTGTGCAAAGAAGAGAATTGAATCCATTTTGGATTAATGTAGCCTAAATTTTGCAGTGAGAAAGTCATCACCGATCAACCTTCCTTTATTGAAATCAGACTGGAAAGGGGTCAATTAGCTTGACCATGACTTACCTTAGGCAGTTGGAAAGCACTTTGCCAAATAACTTAAGATATAATAATTGATATTGGTCTGAAGTTATTGATACCAATGTTTTAGAAGCATCCACTTAGGCATATGCATCAGGGAACCTCATATAGCCTATGCTATCTCTTGTACAATTTGCTTTATTAGACTGGATCAGGTAGTCTACGCAACCAACATACAGAAACACAGAAAATTGTGTTCTTTTCATTTGAACTAGTTTGAGTTGAATTATATCAAATAAAGACCCTCATTATTATTGCTTTGTCCTGTCAAATATAAGAGCTTGTATAATGTTTTCTCCTCCTCGAAGGTATAGATCTTGTGATTATTAAGCACTTAACTAGTATCTTTTTTTGTTGTGATAACTTGTTAGTGTTAATTTAAAAACTTATTTGCAAGTATTTCTTAGTATGTATGCTATTTTTATGATTGTTATTGACTAATATGGATTTTTAAATATTTTGTGTTTTACATTGTTTGGTTAAATATATTTTTTAGTGTAGAATTATTGATTGAATGTGCATATTTTATATGTGTAAATCATTTTTATCACTACGATTTTTAATATTTTTTTATATGAACCTCATATCTCTCTATATATATGCTCATACACTGCATCTACACATGTAGTGGAGTCAATTTCATACTGGTTGCATACACTGTAAAATCTTAAATGAAAAAAAAAACCCCCTCAACTTTTTAGATACTTGGGTAAATGTAGGAATGGCCAAGTCATTCTTGTCTGCATTGGAAGGTGTAGAACTCATCAAAATTTTTGAATGAAGTCTTGCTCAAAAAGATGCCAATAGGATTTGAAGTCTCAACCTTGTTTAGGACTGTAAGAACTTGTGTGCAAGGCTTAAAGTCGTGACCTTGTTTTGAAGTTTCGGTCACTGACCATAATGATGTACTTTTGATACTATACTGTTCCGTTTTGTATGGGTGTCGGGAGGGAAAAGAAGAAGAAAAAGCTGAAGAAAGAAGAAGAGTAGGAAACTTGATTGAGGTTTTAGCCTTTTAGGCCATGGAAGCAGTTTGTTATAAGCTTGTGGCACAAAAACGAGTTACAAAGATACTTGGCCTCAGGAGGAGCTTGCCTAGTCTCACTACAAAGGTGAAAAATGCTCAGACGGAGTTTGTGAGAAGGAGAAAGCTTGAAGGGGCTCAAGACAAAGTAATAAGCTCGTGAGGAGCTCACAAAGGAGGAAGTTCAGGTGGAGCTCACGATGAAAGCAGAAGGATTATGACGGGGTATTGAAAGAGAGGGGATGATGTACAGATTATCCGTAAAGATGATGTGTTACAGGTATAATAAAAGTAAAGTTATAGTTATATTCATTTTTAGTATAGCGTTATAAACTGAAAATAATCGAAATGCCTTTTTATATTTTAGGGTCAATCAGTTGCGCTGACATTGGAATCTGCCATAAATATTGCTGCATATGGTACAATTGTTGGTTTCAATGGACAGGATAAAATGCTTCATGGTGTTCCATTTCCCATTGATTGCATTCGAGTCTCCATTGATCAAGCAATGGACAAATCAGCTCGTTTGCCATATCCAATTCCAAGTGAATGTGAAGTCATTGGTGATGCCATAGGATCTGTTGTGGCTTGGCCTGAACAGCAGATTGTGAAGCAAGAGAAGGTATATGAGTTATTATAGTTCAAGTTAAATTGTGACTGTATTATTATTCAACCTAGCTATCTAACTTGTTTACATTTGATATTATTAGAAGCCTGGAAGGAAGAAGTTTGAACAACCACAAAAGAAACCTAGTTTATCTACATTCTAACAGTACCATGTTTACATAACATAATCTATAATCTTATTTAAGTAACTTGCTACTTTACTGAGAGCCATGTTGCAACTTGATGATGATGAGATGCGAGTTTCTGCAACAGAAGTCATGAGAATCATGTCTCAGGTACAACATCTTTTATGTGATTGATTTTTGGGATTTGTGTCTATTGCAAGACAGTGGTCTGAAGTTGATTACCATATTTGGTCTAGCTGTGAAATGATAGATGAATCTACTATTAGAGAAATACTTACAACAACTTGCTACAAATGCTTCTGCTTCGTTTTAGTTTCTTTAAGATGCTTTATGAGATTTTTTGTATACTTTTGTTTTATTTTGCATTGAGGCACTGATGTACAATCTTATTTATTCTCAGTACATGGAAGATAATGAGTTCCAGGATCTGCTACAAGTACTTATGGATATGACTGAATCTGCAACCTAGTTCATTAGACATAGATCTTTTCAGTTAAAGAATGGGAGTGGCCCAGTAAGACTTGCCGTTGAGCATTGTGCTCTGCATATTTTTCAGTTAACAAAAGGTCAGTGTTACATTGATTCTGTTTATCATAATCTCTAATAGTTCATCTAGGTATGCTTTATATTCTTTTTAGTTGTCACATATGGAAGCAGTCTTATTTGTGTGTATATAATCTCTTATCCCAATTTATTATTTTTATGCAGTGTTAAAGCAGATCGAGTTAACAAGCAGCCCAAAGAACAACTTGTGAATGATGAAGTTTTATAGAACTTGTGAATTGAGATATTTTTTTGTATTTAATATGGAATACAAACACTTTTGTAAATAATGCACTGTATTATAAGTGAATTTTGTAAACTATTATCAGTGTAAATTGTGAATATTATCAATTGTGAATAAAAATGCTTGTAAATTGTGAATATTATCAATTGTGAATAAAAATGTTTATAAATTGTGAATATTATAAATTGTGAAAAACACTGCCTATTAAAAAGATAACGTTTTTAAGTAACAATACACAACACGATTTTTGCGTTGTCTTTGTGCCAAATCACAACGCTTTTTCCGCGTTGTCTTTGATACCCGACTTTTAACAACAGCGTCAATAACAACGCTTTTTAAAAACCAATAGACAACGCGAAAAAAGCGTTGTCTTTGCTCCAAACCACAACTCGGAAAAAGCGTTGTCGTATATATACTTTCTACAACGGCTTCATCAACATCGCTTTTTAAGCATTAACGACAACGCGGAAAAAGCGTTGTTGTTTAACTTTTTTCTTGTAGTGTGATAAGTTGGAATTTCGTACGGAGGTACGTCTGTTCGTAGGCTATCCTAGAGGAACGAAGGGTGGTCTGTTCTATAGTCCTAAGGATCACAAGGTAATTGTTAGCACAAATGCCAGATTCTTGGAAGAGGACTATGTGATGAACCATAAGCCAAAGAGTAGACTAGTGCTTGAAGAGTTAAGAGGGGAGGTTCCGACCTTAGGACCAATTGTACAAGAGGACACACCATAAGTTATTGCACCACATGTCACTGAGGAAACACAGGTAGCACCACGTCGCAGTGGGAGGGTTGTGAGACAGCCTAAAAGGTTCATGTTTTTGGGAGAGTCTTCGGACTTGGTCTATGGTAAACATGAACTGGATCCCTGGACCTACAACGAGGCTCTCCAAGACAAGGATGCAGATTCTTGGCAAAGGGAAATGAACTCCGAGATATAATCGATGGATTCTAACCATGTCTGGGAGCTAGTAGAACCACCCAATGGTGTAAAAGCTATTGGATGCAAATGGATCTTCAAGAGAAAGAGAGGATCAGACGGGAAGGTTGAGACCTTCAAAGCAAGGCTTGTTGCGAAAGGGTACACTCAGAAAGAGGGTATAGATTATGAGGAGACCTTTTCGCCGGTAGCCATGCTTAAGTCGATCCGGATTTTCTTATCTATTGCAGCTCATATGGACTATGAGGTATGACAGATGGATGTCAAGACGGCTTTCCTAAACGGAAGTCTTGAGGAGACCATCTACATGCAGCAACCAGAAGGGTTCATTGCAAAGGGCAAAGAACATCTAGTGTGCAAGCTTAATCGATCCATCTATGGATTGAAGCAAGCTTCAAGATCTTGGAACATCCGCTTTGATGAAGTAATCCAGTCATATGGATTTACTCAAAGCCTGGATGAGTCATGTATGTATAAAAGATATGACGGAAACGTCGTGGTGTTTCTAGTACTTTACGTAGATGACATTTTGTTAATTGGCAACAATGTCAAAGTGTTATCAGACGTAAGGGTCTGGCTATCAAAGCAGTTTGATATGAAGGACTTAGGAGAAGCAGGACACATCCTTGGGATCAAGGTCATAAGGGATCACCAGAAAAGGATGTTGTGCTTATTCCAAGCTTCATATGTTGACACTGTCTTGTCTCATTTTAGTATGGAAAACTCCAAGAAAAGTTTCCTACCCTTCAGGCATGGAGTCCCTCTATCCAAAGAGATGTGTCCGCAAACATCAAAGGAGATAGAGGAGATGAAGGCGGTTCCTTATGCTTCGGCAGTAGGAAGCCTCATGTATGCTATGTTGTGCATGAGACATGATATCTGTTTTGTCGTGGGAATGGTTAGCAGATATCAGAGTAACCCTGGACAGGGACATTGGACTGCGGTAAAGCATATATTGAAATACCTGAGACGGACTAGGGATTATATGCTGGTATACCGGGTAGATCAATTAGTCCCTGTGGGTTATACGGACTCAGATTTCCAGTCAGATAGGGACAAGAGTAAGTCTACCTCAGGGTTTATGTTTACTTTAGGAGGTGCAGCCATTGTCTGGTGGAGTGTCAAGCAGAAGTGCGTGGCAGACTCCACTATGGAAGCTAAATATGTCGCAGCTTCAGAGGCAGCCAAGGAAGCTGTATGGCTCAGAAACTTCATCATGGACTTGGATGTGATTCCTGGTTTGCCCAGATCTATCACAATCTTTTGTGATAACAGTGGTGCAATCGCAAACTCGAAGGAACCACGAGCCCATAAGGCGAGTAAACACATAGAGCACAAGTACCACCTGATACGAGAAATCGTAAAGCGAGGAGAAGTGGTTGTCGCCAAGATTGCATCAGAGGACAACCTGACAGATCCTTTCACTAAAGCTCTTCCAGCTAGAGCTTTTGATCGGCATGTGGAGGATATGGGAGTCAATGTATTGCAGTGATAGAGCAGCAATGTCTTTAAGTATAAGTGGGAGATTGTAAGATGTGTATACTAAAAGACATGACTTTTATATATGAACATCTTTATTATGAAAAGAGAATCACAACTACACTAGGTGTCTGTTTACATTAGTACATGCATGAAGTCCAATACTATGCACTGTAGATAACATGGTGTGTGATGACACACGGAAGATCGTGTTATTAGTTCCCTGCCTAGTATAAGTAGAGGCTCACAACCAAGATGAAATTGGACAACCCATCGGGATGGTTGTAGTGTAGTTAGGTATGGTTGGTCTTGACCATAGAATTACACTAGTGTGCTTTGAGTACATTGAACATGACCAAAACGCGAGGTTATCCAATTTGTACTGACTCGATAATTGGATAGGACCTCAGTTTATATTATGGAGTACGATCCCTTAATCCCGAAATAATAATGGACATATATTATTAATTATTGTTTCTTTGATTTACCAATGGCGAGATCTATTCTGTTAGATCGATAGGCCCGGTAAGTTGGGAGATAATATTAATAATATGATATGTCATTGATTATTCACGGAATATGTGTCCTGGTTAGTCAAGATGATGATGCCCCCCCTTAATGAGCTCAAAAGGTTCATCTTGCTAAACCCTGCAGGTGGATTTGATCCGACGCAATGATAAGGTTAAGTGGTACTAATCAAGGATCCAGAAGTTAATTAATTTAAATTGTCAGTAATGTAATTAATTAATGGGCATTCGAGATCTTAAACACGGGGGGATGGATGACTCGTAATATGTGGAGCCCATATGAAAATATGGGGGTTGGTGAGGAAGTTCAATTAAGATCCTTTAGTGGAATGGATCTTAATTAATGGATCGGGTTTAGATCCATTAGTGGGCCAAGAACCAACTCCTCTTCTTGGTCCCTACCTTAGCCCTATAAATACCCTATGAGATCAAGAAACCAAAAAAAAATCCAATTAATCCAACCCCAGGCTTATTTTTCCTCTCCTCTCCTTCTCTCTCCTAGGTCACGGCAACAAGAGTTATTGGAACTCTTGTTTTCTCCTCCCTTCCTCAAGCTCACCGTGATCAAGCCCCACTAGACAAGAAGAGGAGAGTCTCCTCTCCTTTGTGGTGATCTTCGGTGAGAGAGAGGGGGGTCGGGTGGCCGGTAGGAGGCGGCGACGGGTCCTTGGACGGTGGCGCCGCAAGGTGAGGAGGAGAGGACTTCTAGGCTTGAGTCGGGTAAAAAAGGAAGGAGATATTCTCCTTCATCCTCTTCTGAGCTTTCCTCTCAAGGTGTGCTGCTGGTCCGGAGGCTTGGAGGCGGCTCCGGCGGTCGGTGGCGCAAAGGGAGAGGGAAGGAGGCTAGCGGCGCAAACCCTAGGGACTAGGGTTTTGGTCGGCTAGAAGATAGGATTATTTTGGAGCTCTTGGTGATCTCGGATCACAGTAGATCATCGCCCACACGACGTCCACGACGGAGGGACATAAGGTAGAAGACCGCGAGGTGATCGGGAAGGTATATCTTTCCCTATGCTCTTTTAATTAACCTTATGTCAATTATGTGCTTGTCTTGTTCGTCTCGTCATTTTATGTTTGATAATTTATTATTTTGATTTTATATCATGATGAATAAATTGTTAATTGGACCCCGACCATAAACACAAACGCCGACGATCAACTCGTCACCTTTTCAGCGGTCGAATGGTCGAGTAAATTACAAGGCCGATTTTGGTAATTTGCTAAGTTGTAATTTGGATCGTTCGATACGGCACGAGATGGTGGATGAGAGACAGCTCTCCATTCGGATTAATTTTAATCCATAGTCATGGGGAGGTCTCTCGGATAGACCAAGTATTCGCTATGAAAACCCGCCAAGCCATACCCTACATCGACTGTGGGAAACCTCATGTATGCTATGCTATGTACGAGCCCGGATATCTGTTTTGCCGTGGGCATGGTTACTAGATATTAGAATAATCTAGGACAGGGATATTGGATAAAGCATATATTGAAGTACCTGAGAATGACTAGGGATTATATGCTAGTTTACCAAACAGATCAATTACTCCCTGTGGGTTACAAGGATTCTGACTTCCAATCAGATAGGGATAAAAGTAAGTCTACCTCGGGGTATGTGTTTACTTTAGGAGGTGGAGTCATAGTATGTGTAATGACCCTCCCTCCTCACTCTAGAGGGACGTCACATCTCTTTCCTCTCATTTGGCAGTCGACTGGTGTCAGTCGACTTCTAGGCCAAATCACTCCCCCAATCATTCTGTTCAAAAGTTGGCCCTGGACCAGTCGACTGGTGCAGTCGACTCCACCTGGAAATCACTTGACCAATCTTTCTATTCCCTCAGTTTCACTGAGGTCAGTCGACTGCTACCTTGAGCAGTCGATTGATACGTCTGGAAATTCAGTTCAGACTTCAGAAACTTTGAAGGGCATCATGAATAACATACTACTAACTATGATCACATAACTCATAAACAAAATGTTGGTGTAAGATGCATCAGTGATGTCCTCCTCTAAGTGTTTCAATGTTTGACAATATGCTTAAGTCAGTGATACATTGAACAAGGGAAGGGTAGTCAAGAAAACTAGACCAAAGTGATGAAAAGTCCTAGTTAACCTAGGCACTAAGTCCTAATCAAGGATTGGGCACTAAGTCATGGCCGAGGGCTAGGCACCTAAGACCTGACCGAGGGTTGGGCACTAAGTCCTGGTTCATAGAATTGGGCACTAAGTCCTGGCCGAGAGCTGGGCACCGAAGTCTTGGTCCGAGGGATTGAGCAACTTAGCTGAGCAATGACTAAGGACAGAAGTAGAGACGGGTCATGGTTCTTACGTCTCGAGATCCGAGAGTCTCGAAGGCTAAATAAAAGTCCAACCGAATGGGCCGGGTGGCAACCGTCTCCTGAGAGGAGTAGGTTAAAGGCGTGTTCCCGGGGATGGGAACTTAGGCGTTGGTTCAACCTAGGATTTCATGGAAATCCGAAGTCAGAACCATTTCGTTAAGGCTAAGATTGTACATGTGTTTGCCTTGTATTTATGTATCTTGCAGGTACCTAAAATGGAAGACAAAACAGGCAAACAAACACACAACAAGGTTGGAAACAAGGCTGCTAGGTGCCCCCATCAACTAGGGCGCCTCAATGAAACAAGGAGCCTCATTGAACCAGACGCCTCATTCATTCAGGCGCCCTATATGTCTAGGACACCCTGGTTGAAAGCATTATCGGCTGCTGCGAGTTCAGTGCGAAGATAAGCTTTGACCAGGCTCTATGAGGCGCCTCATTGAACATAGGCGCCCTATACCAAGCCTATAAAAGGGATTTCGACCCCTCAACTCAGAACAACACTTAGAAACCATTCTAAGCTTTCCAAGTGATGACAAAACGCTAACGACGAAGCTCTGCGACTAAGGAGGCTCCGGGAGGAAGTGCGCGGCACTTCGGAGATCCAGATCGGCCGAGTCTTCGACTCTTTTAGTTTGGTTTGAATTTACATTCCGTACTTAATTTATTTTTATCTTTTGATTGTAAATTGTTAATTTTACTGATAAGTCTGAAATTAAATCTAATAATTTTACTGATATTTCTAAAATTTATTCTGAAAGTGTTAATGATAATATTGAAATTATTTTTGAAAATCTTGAGGATAACCTTGAAATTATTTCTGAAAATCTTGAGGATAACCTTGAAATTATTTCTAAAAATCTTGAGGATAACATTTAAAATGTTTCTGAGGATAATATTGAAATTATTTCTGAGAATCTTAAGGATAACATTGAAAATATTTCTAAAGAATTTTCTAAGGATAAAGATAATTTTTCTGAGAATATTTCTGAAGATAGTGGAGATGAAATTCTTTTAGATAATAATTTAATTATTTACTTGGATAATCCTGAAATAGTAACTTGTAGCCCAAATTACTCCACCTATTATGAAGATGTAAAAGAAGATGATTTTGATAATGAGGATGAGGAGATTGAATTTTCTAGCATCAAGGCTATAGTCAATAAAATTTACAAGAAGTCAAACAAATCAAAATTGTTAGAAAAACATGAAAAGATAAATAAAGAAGAAATAGTAGATGAGTCAGAAATTTTTGAAATAATGAAGATGATAGAGCTAGACCCACAACTACTAATTAATCCAAAAATTTCAACGTTAATTAAATCTTAATTAAATTCTTACCTTAATTATTTCAACCTTAATTAAATCTTAATTAAATTCTTACCTTAATTATTTCAACCTTGATTAAATCTTAATCAAATTCTTACCTTAATTATTTCAACCTTAATTAAATATTACCTTAATTATTTCAACCTTAATTAAATCTTAATTAAATTCTTACCTTAATTATTTCAACCTGAATTAAATCTTAATTAATTTCTTATCTTAATTATTTCAACCTTAATTAAATCCTTAATTAATTTAATTTTAATTAATCCTTAATTAATTTAATTTTCATTAATCCTTAAGAAATTTAATTTAATTTAAACCTTAATTAATTTAATTTTAGTCAATCCTTAATTAATTTAATTTTAATTAATTCTTAATTCTTAATTAATTCATCTTCAATTAATTCTTAATTCAACTTCAACTTCAATTAATTCTTAATTAATTTAATGCCAATTAACTTAAATCCAATTAATCCTTAAATAACTTAAACTCAAATTGAATAAAATCTTACCCAAACTGTAATAATTAAGTTAATAAAATCAAATATGTCAAAATGGGTTGGCATATTCGCGGGTTCACACGACATGTATCAAATCGGAAATTTAATACATTATTAGAAACTTAAGTAAAATGATTTGAATTGTTTGACTTATGTATAACTGTCATGTCATGCATCTGCTATTTGTTAAAATATATGTCATGTCATTTATATTTAAATTTATGCATGATTTAGAACGGTTATAGGAAAAAGATTAATTAAAACTTGAATAACCTAGTATTAGGTGGAGGTAAGATGATAGTACGTTAGGAAAGCCTTTCTAATATGGTCAAGTAAGGTAAGACGTACCCTACTTGGTCTGTTTAGTCTGGTGGAACTAGCCGAAGCTACCGATCCAAAACCTAAGCTAGTTTGACCAAAATTTTTCAAGAAGTAATTTGAAAATGAAATTTCGATAAAATGCTTTGTCAAGCAAAGAGTTGTTGCTCCAATAAGGCTACGGCCAAAGAAGGCCTCTGTGCCTCGCCAAGACCTAGAAGTTGATTATCGAAAATCAAATTCAATTTACTATTTGATAAATTTGAATCTAACACAAGTTTTGATTAACTCTTAGATTTAATAATAAATTAAGAAAAATTATTCAAGCATCTCACAATACACCCATAAGGCAACCATGCTTGTTGTACTGAGACATCTAGAATGGGTGAGATGTTAAGGACTAATAAATTGAAAAATATTTTTCAAAATTATTTTTCAAAATTCTTAGAATATTTTTCTAAAAATCTATTTTCAAAATAGTGCTTTAACAGAATAATATTTTTATGGATTTCATGTTTGTCTGATTGTCTATATATGATAGATTTTCAAAATTATATATTTTCGAGAAAGTGTTTGACCTACACAATTAGACACAAGCCTTTAGGTCAACACTAGAGTCCCTTAAGACACTTAGATAGAGTCATACGGTGTCGGAAACAGGGGGAGTTGTTTTTGGTTTCTTTGTAAAACTTATGTTTTATAATTTAAATAAGGATTTCAAAATTATTTTTAAAAAACAGTATTATATCACTAACATTTCAAAATATTTGTCGAAATTTGTGTTTATTTCCCTTTTGATCTTGATAAACTCTAAAGACATAGAGAAAATCTTCTTCATGATCTACAAGGACTCCTAGGATGTATCAAATTTAGGGGGAGTCTAAGTCAAAAGAAAACTGTCTGACAAGTATTTTTCTAATTTTTTTTGGCAATTATTTTTAAAATTATTAAATAATTCTTTTGATCTGAACCAAAACCCTAAAGACTCAGTGGAAGAGTACTTGTGGTCAACAAGCTTCCTAGGACTGGGTCAAGTTTAGAGGGAGGTCAAATTAAAAGAGTTATTAAACTTTTTAAAATATTATGTTTTCATGTACTGTATTTTCAAAATCCTGTTGAAAACATAAGTAATTTATCTTTCAAATTTGTTTTTCAAAAATTTTTTGTGGCTTATAAAATCTTTTTGAAATACTTTTTGAAATAATATATACTTGAGTTTGGAGAATTTCCAGGACACTTAAGGAAATGTCCTTGTAGTTAACAAGGTTTCCTAGGATTGTGTAGGACTGGAAATGAAACCAAGTCAAGTAAAATATTATGTCTCAAAAACAATATTGTTTTAAGTACTTTCAAAATATAAGTCAAGTAATAGGTTCAAAAGTACTAATATTTTTCAAAAAGTTCATAATATTTTTCAAAAGTACTAATATTTTTCAAAATGTTGCACAATATTTTTCAAAGTATTCTTTTAAAGTGCAAAATTCTCGAAATGAAATATTTTTGAAAAGTGCATATTTTTCTAAGTAAAAATCTTTTAGGTGTGCAATTCCTTTTTGAAAATCTTTCTCAATTGAAAATTTTTCTAAGGCAATATTTTTCTCTAAATATTTTCTCGATGCACAATACTTTTCAAAGTGTATTTGTTTTGGTGCAATTTAAGTAAAATTAAATTTTCTGTTGGCGCAATTGTTTTTGTAACTAGCGGTTAGCTATGCTTTCAAAAGAATTAAACCAAGTACTTTCAAAAGAAAAAATGTTTTCATTGTTGGTCCAAGTGTTTTTTAATTTTTGATGTATGACAAAGGGGGAGAGTGCGTTTAAGTTAAAAAAATTTTTCTTCCCAAAGGATCAAATAAGGAATCAAAATGTCGTTTTCAAAAAGGGGGAGAGTGCACTTAAGTTAGAAATTTTCCCCTAAAGGATAGAGAGCTTTCCCAAAGGATCAAAATTTATTTTCAAAACTTAGATCAATTTTTTCAAGGATTATAATTTAGCCCTTTCATCCAATCTAACTTAAGATATTGTCAAACATCAAAAAGGGGGAGATTGTTGGTGCAAGATGCATTAGTGATGTCCTCCTTTAAGTGTTTCAATGTTTGACAATATGCTTAAGTCAGTGATACATTGAACAAGGGAAGGGTAGTCAAGAAAACTGGACCAAAGTGATAAAAAGTCCTAGTTAACCTAGGCACTAAGTCCTGATCAAGGATTGGGCACTAAGTCTTGGCCGAGGATTGGGCACCTAAGACCTGACTGAGGGTTGGACACTAAGTCCTGGTTCGTTGAATTGGGCACTAAGTCCTGGCCGAGGGCTGGCCACCTAAGACCTGACCGAGGGTTGGGCACTAAGTCCTGGTTCGTAGAATTGGGCACTAAGTCCTGGTTCATAGAATTGGGCACTAAGTCCTGACCGAGGGCTGGGCACCGAAGTCTTGGTCCGAGGGATTGAGCAACTTAGCTGAGCGATGACTAAGGATAGAAGTAGAGACGGGTCGAGGTTCGGACGTCTTGAGATCCGAGAGTCTCGAAGGCTAAGTAAAAGACCAACCGGATGGGCCGGGTGGCAACCGTCGCCTGAGAGGAGTAGGTAAAAGGCGCACTCCCAGGGATGGAAACTTAGGCGTCGGTTCGGCCTAGGGTTTCGCGAAAATCCAAAGTCAAAACCATTTTGTTAAGGCTAGGATTGTACATGTGTTTGCCTTGTATTTATGTATCTTGCAGGTACCTAAAATGGAAGACAAAGTAGGCAAACAAACACACAACAAGGCTGGAAACAAGGCTGCTAGGCGCCCCCATCAACCAGGGCACCTCAATGAAACAAGGCACCTCATTGAACCAGGCGCCTCATTCATTAAGGCGCCTTGTATGTCTAGGGCGCCCTGGTTGAAAGCATTATCGGCTGCTGGGAGTTCGGCGCAGAGATAAGCTTTGACCAGGCTCTATGAGGCGCCTCATTGAACACAGGAACCCTATACCAAGCCTATAAAAGGGGCTTCAACCCCTCAACTCAGAACAACACTCAGAAACCATTCTAAGCTTTCTAAGTGACGACAAAATGCCAACGACGAAGCTCTGCGACCAAGGAGACTCCAGGAGGAAGTGCGTGGCACTTCGGAGATCCAGATCGGTCTAGTCTTCGACTCTTTTAGTTTGGTTTGAATATACATTCCGTACTTAATTTATTTTTATCTTTTGATTGTAAATTGTGCACTGTAAGATGAGTTTCTCCGCCTCCGAAAAGTCCCGAAAGGAGACTATTAGTGGACGGGTGTTCCCGTGCTCAGGCCTTGGATGTACTGACCCTGGGGGGTTGGGAACCAAGTAAAAATCTCATGTGCATTTTGTGTCGTCTTTTATTATTCCGTTTTATTTTCCGCTGTGCTACTAACTCTGAGTCTAGAATGAAGATCCAAAAGACGAGTTTTACTCCCGAAAAGTTTTTTACGGTCGATATTCACCCCCCCTCTATCGACGACAACGGTCCCACACAAAATACTTAGACTAGATCATAAACCATCCAACATGCAACTCAAGTAGTAAGAAAATATCTCAATCTTATACTCTTTGCGGAAATAATAAATCAAACTTATAATCTTTGCGGAAATGAAACTACTATCATGAAACTTAAGCAATAGTGATAAAGTTCTACTACTTAGAACTTAGAGCACTAGCAAGTCTCATCCCAAAGGATCTCACTCCACGGTTCCGCCGCCACTGACACAAATCATCCTTCCTTTAGCCTCCTTGTCTTACATCCTTTCTTTACCTTTATCTGCAATAAAAGGATGCAAACTATAAGCAAATTGCTTAGTAAGTAGATACCTACTCTCACAAAACATGCAATCGATATAAAACATGCTCTTGTCAAATGAATGCTTGCTTTTTAAACATATGTACTGAAAATGCTACACTTAACATGAATATGCTCATGAATATACTGGTAACAAATGTTTGCATTTGAAAACTTTGCTTGAACTATAAAATGCTTATCATGCTTGAAATAAATGTTTACTTTTGAAAACTTGAAACTGATATACTCTTATACTTTAAAATAATAAACATCCTCCTTTGGGCCCGACATAGTACCAATGCGCGCATCCCTAATAGGTTTCGGGGTAGCTAGCCACCAAATCCTACTAGAGCGTCTCTACTATGCTCACCTAGATCTCTATGGGCCTCGGCCCGGTACATGCCACTTAAAAAAAGTAATATACTTAAACTTGTACTCATGGTTGTATAAAATGCTTAACTTGCACATAGAAGGAAATGTTTCCAAAACTTATTTTAGGACACAACAAAACCTTGGTCTTGTACTTGTCTCATTTCTTAATCCCCGAACTTGTTCTAGGGCTTAGTAAGACCTTGGTCTTACTCAGAACTTTCACCGAGCACCTTGCATGCCCTAACTCCCAAAACTTGTTTTGGGGTAAATCAAGACCTTGGTCTTGCTAATCTCATGATCACACACACAAAAGAAACTTAGAGTCGAGTTCTACGACAACTAGAAATCGTACGAAAACTACTTTTACTGCAGGTGAATGATCTACTTACCTCCTTATGCTTATAACTCACTATACCGAGCGTAGGATCCACTTCCTTGCACCATTCGCCAACCCTTGACACTAGGAGAGAAACCCTAGTTTCTCTTGGCAAGAACCCTAGTTTCCTCTCTTCTTGTTTTCGGCAGGGAAGAAGGAGAATGAGAAAACCCTTGGTTTTCTCTTCTTTCTATTCCTTTATATACTAAGTGGAAGTTGAAGCAACTTTCGTAAAAAGATGCTTACTATCACTTATCTTATATTGTTTCCATATCCCAGTGTGATGCTTTACCACCACCTAATGGAAACTTAAACTAATGCTAAACGAGGGGTCTTGGGTTTGAGCCTCGGCTCTGGCCCTTTTATAGAAATTTTTATATTTCTTTTTATTTTGGAAAAATTCTGGAAAATTTCCAGGCGTTACAGTATGGATGAGTGTCAAGCAGAAATGCATGGAGGACTCTACCATGGAAGCTGAGTTTGTGGCAGCCTCTGTTGCGGCCAAAGAAGTTGTATAGCTTAGGAACTTCTTGATGGACTTGGATGTGATTCCTGGTTTGCCTAGAGCTATCACAATTTATTGTGATAACAGTGGTGCAGTTATAAACTCGAAGGAACCACGAGCCCATATGGCAAGTAAACACATAGAGCGCAAGTACCACCTGATACGAGAGATCGTAAAGCGAGGAGAAGTTGTTATCGCCAAGATTGTATCAGAGGACAACCTGACAGATCATTTCACTAAGGCCCTTCCAGCAAGAGCTTTTGATAGATATGTGGAGGGTATGGGAGTCAGATATATGGCATTGTGATGACAACATAGTCTTTTAGTATAAGTGGGGGATTGTTAGGATGTATACTAAAAGCCTAGCTTTTGTATGGACATCTATATTTTGGAATGAGAATCACATGATCATTGTTTACATTTTATATTTGATATATACATGCTATTGTCTAATACTTTACATTGTAGATAACATGGTGTGTGGTGTCACATAGAAGATCATATTATCAGTCCCTTGTAGAGTATAAGTAGAGGCTCACAACCTAGATGGTTTTGGACAAACCATTGGCATGGTTGTAGTGTAATTTGGTATTGGTTTATCTTGACCATAGAATTACACTAGTACACTTTGTGTGTATTGAGTAGGATCGATATAGAGGTGATTCAATTTATACTGACTATCTAATTGAATCAAAACTCAAATATAATGGTGTACATGCTCTTAATCCCGATATAATAACGGGCACATGTACTTAATATCTATTTCTTTGATTTACCAGTGGACGAGATTTATTGGTTAAATGGATAGGCCCGGTAAGTTGGGAAATAATATTATTTACATGGTGTGCCGTTAATTATAGAAGAAAATGTTGGATCGAAGAAAATGATAGAGGGGGTGAATATCATTAAAAACTTTTCGGATTAGGAAAGAGAAAATACGCAGCGGAAAGAATTAAGTTGGATAAGAACACAAGTAGATTTTTACTTGGTTCGAAGTCGCGGTCGGCTCCTACTCCAAGGCCCACGGTCCTTGACCATTTACTTTGGGCAATACTATAATCGCGCAAAAAGATTTACAAGTTAAGTACAAGAATATTTCAGTAAATTGAAATTGCTACACTTTTCGTTACCGACGCCCGATGTGAATCGTATTTCGGAGCAGAGGATCGTTGTCGGCGTTGGGATCTCGAAGTCGGAGTTTGCTGGGGCATAGCGCTTGAACGAAAAGCTTTGGAGCGTTGAGAAAAAGTGATGTTGAAGCCTTGGGGTCGAGCCCCTTTTATAGTGCTCATACGGGCGCCTGACAGGTTGGGGGCGCCTGACACGCGCCCTTCGATCTACGAATCCTTATATACGGGCTCGGTCAGTACTTATCCTCCCTTACTTGGGCGTCTGAGCTGATGGGGACGCCCGTGACCTCACGGGCGCCTGATCCGAGTTGGTCCAGAGGCTTCGCAGCTATGTTTTGGGTTTTGCCTTCACTCTTGGGCGCCCGTATCCTTACGGGCACCTGTCTCCATTCGGGCGCCTAGGCCCAGTGAAGCACCTTCACTTGCAGATGACCAATCCTTCGACCCTGCAATTAAGGTTAGTCCCAAAAACATAATGAGCATTAGTTACAGCCGTAGCTGTCTTGGTTCTGACTTCGGGTCTCCAAAATGGAACTCTAGGTCGAACCGACGCCTACTGTTCCCTCGACGGGGAACGCGTCCTCACCTACTACCCTTAGGAGAGTTTACCTTTTGCCAACCGGCTCCTCCGATTGGACTTTTGCCCGATCCCCCTGATCAGGTCTTCGTGCCCAACTTCCGGTTAGGTCTTCTTGCCCAACTTCCGGTCAGGTCTTCGGTGCCCAGCCCCTTGCCAGGACTTCGTGCCCAGTCCTCGACCAGGACTTCTTTGCCTGACTTCCAGTCAGGTCTTCTTGCCCAGTCCTTGACCAGGACTTCTTTGCCCAGCCCTTTGCCAGGACTTCTTCCTGCACACTCAGTGAACAAGTTAGATCACAATAACATCTTAACTTCTGAACCCTTTGCCATTATCAAAACCCAGGTTTGACTTAGGTGCTGCCTGCACCAACAATCTCCCCCTTTTTGATTTATGGCAACACGGTTCAAAAAGTTAAGTTAATAAAGCAAGTAAATAAACAAGTAGATAATTTTCTCCCCCTGGAAGAAATTCACCCCCTGAATTTTCCAAAATTACGTGGGGTTTTTGAAAATATTTCTAAGCTCTTGTCTATCATGAAAACAAAAGTTTTTTCAGGTTTTCAACACTTAGAAGATTTTCAAAAGGGATTTTCAAAACACTTTGTTGTCGTACATAGAAAATTTTCAACATAATTCGAGTTAAGTACTTAGAAAATTTTCAAGATTGTTTTGAAGTTAGGTACTTAGAAAATTTTCAAAACATTTGAAGTTAAGTACTTAGAAAATTTTCAAAAGGAATTTTTAAATTACTTCACTTTTAAAAAAGGAGATAAAAGTTTTTGAAAAAAAAATTAATTTTGAAAAAATTTAAAACCTTCTTTTCTCTCCTTTCCAATCTCTTCCCCTTTGCCATATATCAAAAAAAATATAGCAAAAAGCAAAAAAAAAATTGAGTAGGGAAAGAAAAGTGTTGTATTGAACCAATTCTATGCATAAACTGGATCAACTCAATTCAAAATTTCACTTTCGGGTCCTGTCTAACCCAGTTAGCTACTTACTAACTGTTATAAATAGTAGCTTTCGCTAGGGTTAGTCAAGTTAAGTGATCTGATCAAGTTAGATTTTCTAAGCTTGACACTTAACCTGAATACTGTTCAATTGGTATTTATTGCCCCAATTACTGCAGATGCACTAACTTAAAGCATCTTGAATCAAGGCATAGACCTAAGCATCTCAACCCAGTCTAGGTTATCAATCAAAAGTACCCTAAGGTGCTTGTGAGATGCTGACTTCTAGATCTATAGGTGCATGCAGTTCTAGGGTTAGGGCCTAAGCTAAGTCCATTTGTGAAAAAATCCTAGTTTTGAAGGGGGTAAGTTTAAAAAAAACTATGTCGGAAAATCATTTTAAATTAAAAAAAAATGAATTTTCAAACAAGTATCTGATAAGTAATAAACTTGTTTTTTTTTAAACATAAGTAGAATAGTCCTATTCTACCAACATAACCCTAACTGCCTTCTTAGTGAGCTGAACTCAGACTCAGGTAAGGGTTTGGTGAAAATATCAGCTAAGTTTGACTTTGAGTCTACATGCTTAAGGACTATTTCACCCTTGGCTACATGATCTCTTACAAAGTGATGTTTAACCTCTATATGTTTAGTTCTAAAGTGTTGGATTGGATTTTTAGTTAGATTAATTGAACTTATGTTATCAATGTAGACTTGGGTTTGGGTGTAATCAAGCTGAAAGTCCTTAAGAGTGTGCATCATCCATAAGAGTTGTGCTACACACTCTCCTAAAGCAACATATTCAGCTTCGGTTGTGGATAAAGCTACGCAGTGTTGCTTTCTACTTCACCAACTGACTAGACTGTTTCCTAAGAGTTGGCAGCTTCCACTTGTACTCTTTCTATCTAGTTTACATCCAGCATAGTCAGAATCAGAGTATCCTGACAGGTCAAAAGTTGAGGTCCTAGGATACCAAATCCCTACATTTAGGGTGCCCTTAACGTATCTAAGTATTCCTTTTTAGGGTTGCTAAGTGCGTTTCCTTAGCACAGGTTTGGTATCTAGCACACATTCCTACAGCGAAAAGGATATCAGGTCTGCTAGCTGTAAGGTAAAGTAGACTTCCAATCATACTTCGATATAGTTTAAGGTCTACAGGTTTACCTTCAGGGTCACTATCAATTTTTACATTTGTGACCATAGGGGTACTTATGCTTTTGGAGTTATCCATTTTAAATTTCTTTATTAACTCCTTAGCATATTTGGATTGATGAACATAATTTCCATCCTTAGTTTGCTTAATTTGTAATCCTAAAAAGAAGTTGAGCTCACCAACTAAGCTCATTTCAAATTCGTTTTCCATTATTTTTACAAATTCTTTTAAGAAATTTGAGTTGGTGGATCCAAAAATTATGTCGTCAACATAGATTTGGGCAATGAAAATGTCTTTTTCTAAGGTTTTAACAAAAAGAGTTGAGTCAATTTGTCCTTGGTTAAATTCCTTAGAAATGAGGTAGGTTGATAGGCGTTCATACCATGCCCTAGGTGCTTGTTTCAGTCCATAAAGTACCTTATTAAGCTTATAAATGTGGTCAGGTTTTTCTAGGTCCTCAAAGCCTGGGGGTTGTCCTACATAGACTTCTTCTTTGATGAACCCATTTAGAAATGCTGACTTAACGTCCATTTGGTAAAGTTTAAATCCTTTATGGGCTGCAAAGGCTAACAACATCCTAATAGACTCAAGTTTGGCTATTGGGGCATAGGTTTCGTCATAGTCTAGCCCTTCGACTTGACTGAACCCTTTAGCTACTAAGCGGGCTTTATTTCTAACTATTTCCCCTTGGTCATTTAGCTTATTCCTAAATACCCACTTAGTATCAATAATGGATTTGCCCTTAGGTTTAGGTACTAGTTCCCAGACTTGGTTCCTCTCAAATTGGGCTAACTCTTCTTGCATTGCTATGATCCAATCAGGATCAGGTATGACTTCCTCTATAGTCTTAGGTTCAATTTTCGAAATCAGTGCGATCGGACTAAGATTTCTATAGGAAGACCTAGTTCTGACTCCTAAGGTTGGATCACCCACAATTTGATTAGTTGGGTGACTGAGTCTGGGTTTCTTGGTTCCTCTAGTACTTGGTTCAACCTCAGGTCCGGTTGGACGGTTCGGTTCAGTATTTGGTTCAATTACTTGGGTTGGTTCAATTACTTGGGTTGGTTCAATTGACGTAGTAGTTGGTTCAATAGTCAGTTCATTTAGAGGTTCAACTAGTGGTTCAATTGATGGTTCAATAATTTGTTCATTATCTTCATGATCAATATTTGATGGATTTAGATTTGGATCATCAGATTTTGAATTAGTTTCCTCATCAAATATTAAATTGGTTGTTTCTTCAATTTTGTTAGTTTGTTTATTGTAGACCCTATAGGCCCTACTTGTTGTTGAATATCCTAAAAATATTCCAGGGGTTGATTTAGACTGAAATTTACCTAGGTAGTCCTTGGTGTTTAGGATATGGACTTTACACCCAAAAACCCTTAGGTAATGTAAGTTTGGAAGTCTGTGGTAATATAGTTCATAGGGAGTCTTATTATGTCGTTTGTTAATTAGGACCCTGTTTTGGATATAGCAAGTCGTTCTAATTGCTTCTGCCCAAAATTGGTTAGCTAAGTTTAATTCATTGAGCATAGTCCTAGCGGCTTCCTGTAGGGTTCTATTTTTCCTTTCTACTATCCCATTTTGCTGGGGCGTTCTAGGACACAAAAATTTATGAATGTACCTGTTTATCTTACAAAATTTCTCAAACCTTTGATTTTCAAACTCTCCCCCGTGATCACTCCTAAGTCCTTTGATTTTGGTATCATTTTGATTCTCAATTACCTTACATAGGTCAATGAATAGGTTTAGGGTTTCATCCTTAGTTTTTAGGAACCTAACCCAAGTAAACCTAGAGTAATCATCGATGATGACTAAGCAGTACCGGTTTCCGCTTAGTGACTTGGCTCCATGTGAATCAAATAGGTCAAGGTACAGGAGCTCAAGTGTGGTTTGAGTTAGGTTTGATTGAATTTGTTTGTGATTAGACCTGGTTTGTTTACCTTGGTTGCATGATTCACATATCATGTTTTCATGGTTCTTAATTTTTGGTATTCCTTTAATTAAACTAAGTTGGGTGATTTTTGAAATTAATCTTAGGTTAGTGTGACTTAATCTCCTATGCCAGAGGTTTGATTCTTCTAACTGAGTTAAGAGGCATTTAGGTACTAAGGGTAGGTTTATAGTGCAAACGTTATTTTTCCTAGTGCCATTAAGCATGACTTCTGAGTCTTGCAAAGTTCTAATCAGGCAGTTAGAGTTGGTAAAGGTAACTACATAGCCAGTATCACATAATTGACTTATACTAAGTAAATTAAATTTAAAGTTCTCAACCAAGAGTACCTTTTTAATTACAAAATCATATTTGAGTTCAATGTTACCTGACCCAATGACTTTGAGTGTAGCATTGTTGCCAAATGCTACTGAGCCTAGGTTCTTGAACTTGAGTTTGGTGAATTTCAATTTCTCTCCAGTCATGTGTCTGGAGCATCTGCTATCCAACATCCATTGGTCCAAATCTTTATGTTCCTACACATAAAGAATTTGTTGATTTGGATCCAATTAGAATTATGGATAGCTTAAATTGATTTTCACAACCTAATCTGTCTCACCCAATCTAGAGTTATCAATCATGTTAACCTTATGGGTTTTGTGAGACAGATTTTAATAGAAGTAAAGATTTTATTTTGGAAACCATGATTAATTTTGAAAAGTTAAATTAATTTTAAAAAAAATTAATTATGCTTTAAATTTATTTTAAAAAAATGGTTGAATCTAGGATTAATTGAAATCTGTGTTAGATTCAAATCTGACAATAGTAAAGTGAATTTGGTTTTCAATAATCGGCTCTCAAGTCTTGGCGAGGCACTAGGCCTTCTTTGGTCGTAGCCTTATTGGATCATCAACCCTTTCCTTGACAAAGCCTTTTATTGAAAATCCATCTTCAAGTTACTCCTTGAAAGATTTTTGTCTAACTAGTTTGGGTTTTGGATTGGTAGCTTCGACTAGTTCCTCCATAAAGGTTTCCCTAACGTACTATCATCTCACCTCCATCCAATACTATGTTATTCAAATTTCAGTTAATCGTTTTAGTCCTTAGTCTAACTAGTCCTAGGTTTAAGCATGATAAATTGAAGAAATAAATAACAAGCAAGCATGTAATTTTAAATTAAGAAAAGAATTTATCTAATTATAAAAATTGTTTTTAAATTGGCTCCCCCTGGACTAAAGCCATGGTAATGATTGGGCGAGATGTGAATCTTGTTTCCAAAGATGGGAAGTTTTCACAATTATTATAAAATTTCAGAAACTAGAAAATTTCAAAAGTTTGAGAAATTTCATGAGGATTTCCAAACTTAGAAATTCCTAAATCTAAAATTTATTATAATTTGAAAGTTTCCATAATTGAAAATTTTTTTCCAAAATTGAGATCATGACAAAGTTTTCCGCAAAACAATTATATGATTATGTCGAACACTAACCGGCTCTGATACCACTGTTGGGACCGGGTGCATGTCGACAAGGATACGGGTTCGTAAAATTTTAAATTTTTACGTGCAGCGGAAGAGTTAGCATAAAATAATTTTCTAAATTATTTTAACCACGTATCTAGCATGCAACCTTATGATGTGTTGACATAATCATAAATTAAAACTTTGCGAAAAGTAAACTACTTTACTTTATACCTTTCGTAACTCGAAGAAAGGGACGAGATCCAACCGTAGCGTCCCTTGGAAGCTCCGCCTCTATTCGCGTCCACGCTGAGTTCTCTTCGGGATGACTTCGCAAAGTCACGAGTTTTGTGCCAACGAGAACTACTAGATCCTCCGAAGGCACAACTAGAAGACAAGAGAAAAGATAGGAAACTAACCACCAAGTTAACGGAATCAAAATTCCGAAAAGGAGGGAGATGTGATCCGCTTCTTCTTCTTCTTGTTTGGCTTCTCCTTGGTGATCCTTGCTCACGCCAACCACTTGGAGGGATGAGGGTGCGCCGGCCCTAACTTGGACAAGGGGAGCCGGCCCTAATCTTCAAGGAGGGCGCCGGCCCTAAGGGGAAGAGAGGGAGAAGAGAATAAGAGAGAGAGAGGGAGAGAGTTAATCTCTTGATCGCTATTTCGATTAGAACTAAGGGCTTGCCTTTGGTTCCTATATATAGTAGCATCTCCCTTGCCAAGTCTCCCTCTTAACGGAATTAGTTATCATAAGAAATTTATCCTATAAATTCTCTTATGAATTATTCCGTTTAAACCAAGTTTTATTATAACTAACTTTATAATAAAACTAATTAGTTATCATAAGAAATTTATCCTATAAATTCTCTTATGAATTATTCCATTTAAACTAAGTTTTATTATAACTAACTTTATAATAAAACTAATTAGTTATCATAAGAAATTTATCCTATAAATTCTCTTATGAATTTTATTATAACTAACTTTATAATAAAACTAATTAATCTCCCCTTTTATTATGGAATAAATTTTATAAGAAATTTATAAACTTTCTTATTATGGAAAAATCAATTCATAATTGATTTTATAAAATTAAAATAAACCATTTCATGGATCATTTTAATTTCCATAAAAAGAATAAATTTCTATAAATTTATTTATATAAATTTCTTTACACAAATTTATTTATCCATAATTTATAAAACAAATCGCACTAGATTTATTTTATTAATTAAACCAATTAAATTTGTTTCTTCCCTTTAATGTGGTCGGCCAACCCAAGGGGTTTGGCACCCTCTTTGGCCGGCCAAACCAAGCCGAACCGATCGCGAATTAAACTCATTTAATTCGCCTAAAAAGCCTTCAAAAGACTTAGCCATTTTTAGCTTCCATTGCGCCTCTGATAAATTCAGATTCGTCTTATTTCTCTTGATCGGAAAATCCAATTTTCAACTCGTTTTAAATCCCTCGGATTACTCGTAGTGCGTGTGACTAAATAGGCTTTCGATTTATGTTGGCCGTCTATAATCAACAAATTATAGAACGATCATGAGTGGCACCTAGTAGTACATCATGACCCCCAATTAATCGAAAGATCAACGGTTGACCTAAGAAAGAATTCCGAAACCCTTCAGCAGCTCTAATGAATCGTGCCCCATTTCCTTCACCATCTTATACCCACTTGGTTCAGGACACGGTCTATTTGTGTCAGTCCCCACTAGGCTGACTACGTCACACCTAGCCCAAGTTCTGTCTTTCTCGTCCTTTGGATTTCTAATTACTCTCATGTATTTTAGAGACTCGCACTCCAAACATGATATACTCTGGCCAGAGGTTTTGAGTAACAATCCGACGATAGGCCTGGGTATACATCTCCTCGCAAGGAGTGGTGAATCCTTTGTAGGCTGTTCAAACATCTTGGGGCACTTCGGCTTATACCCAATCATCCTGGGTCCACACCTCGTTGGAGATGCTTGCTTAAGATGTTAAAGTATAAGTCTCCATGACCAAGATGACTTGAACACCGCAAGTCAAAGGAACATCGCACTTAAGCCGCAGTAAGAACTTCAGTGACATATCTATATAGATAACCATATGAAGTCTTACAGCTAGTCACTCCAATGAACTAGTTCCCTTAACTAGCATCCATGTTTATCTCCGGACATCCCAATGTCACCAGCCAGTGAGAATCAGCTGATTAGTGAATAACCTATGCTAGTCTCAACAGAATTGATAGTGTTTATCAATTCATCGACTAGGGATATTTTCAATACTTCACATTTGCACATTTAGAGATAATCACTAGTTGTGATCCCATCACAAATTCTCTTATGCTGTGAGTTGTATTGCGGACATTCAGTAGATGAGTTTAAGATCCCAATCAAATACAAACATGTATACTCAAATAGTGAATTATCATTTATTAAAATAAATGTTTACAATCATAAGGCGATTGCCTTAGGACACTTCTCTCATATCACTAACATTTGGGTGGCACCAGTCGACTGCCCTGGGGGCAGTCGACTGGTAGCGAGAAATCAGTCCCGAGTCCTATTTAAAGAGGACTTCGTTGTGGCCGAGTTTCTTGACGAAACTTGTCTTGGTTAAGGGCAAGTTAGTAGTCTTCGTGTCCAGAGCTTTGGTTGGTGTTGTGGTGAGGTTTCTCCACCCACAAGGAGCGACACGTGATAGCCGGAGGTTATCCGGGGAGTGATCCACCGACGGATTGTTGGATTAGTCACCCGGCCGGGGTGGATACCAACTAAATACGGTTTGTTAGCATTGTATTTATTATTTTATTTGTATTTCCGCTGCGCTAACAATCTTGTAGGAAGAAGGGGTTCGAAAAATCGCTATTCACCCTCCTCTAGCGTACGGAATCGATCCTAACAGATTCGTCCCACGTGGCTTGAAGAGCCTTCTTTCTTCGAGTCTTTTTATCTTCTTTAAGATTATGGCACTCCGATTTGTAGTGTCCCTTCTTGTTGCATTCGTAGCAGGTCACATTTGATTTGGTCTTTGACGTTGAGGGTTCAGCAAGATCTTCCTTCTTTCGACTGGCTTTTCTTCTGTTGGTCTGATGCTTCAACTCCTTGTAGTAGTCCCGGGCTAGCCGAACCAGCTTGGGTCGATCCCCTTCACTGTCTTCTGAGTCTGAGTCTGAGTCTGAGTCAGACTCGGGTGCAGGTTGAGGTTTTTTCTTGGCCACCTTTCCTTGGGGTTTACCTGCAAGAAAAGTGATACCTTTCTCAGGCAAAGTGCAGTTAGTCTGCTCGTGTAATTCCAATTCTGAAAATAATTCATCTAATTTAATTTTAGAAAGATCACTAGAAACTTTGTAAGCATCTACCATAGATGCCCACAGAGTATTTCTTGGGAAAGCATTTAGGGTATACCTGATAAGGTCACGATTTTCTATCTTGTGACCGATTGTGTACAGGTCGTTCATCAGCTCCTAGATTCTAGCGTGGAGTTGGGCTGCTGATTCACCTTCGTTCATTTTGATTGTGTATAATTTGTTCAGCAGTAGGTCCCTTTTGCTGATTCTGGTGTCAGAGGTACCTTCGTGCAACTCGATCAGCTTACTCCAGAGTTCTTTAGCACTGTTGAAGGGACCCACCTGGTTCAGTTCTTCTTTGGTTAATCCGCATTGCAGTGTCTGGGTTGCCTTTGCATCAGCCTCGATCTTTTTCTTCAGCGAGGCTTCCCATTCTGTGTAGTGTTGTGCCACTCCTTCAGCATTCTTGGGGATTTCAAAGCCAAATTGGATAATAATCCACATGTCCACCTGAGTTTTCAAGTGGGCTTTCATCTTACTCTTCCAGTAGGAGAAGTCTTCTCCACTGAAGAGTGGTGGTCTGGCTGTGCTGAAACCCTCTTGCATGACCATTATAATTTCTGAAATAACAAAAAAACAAGGAAATTTTGTCCCAAGACTTGATCTTGGATTAGTAGTGCGGGAATAAAATAATTGAGAAAAAGCGATCGAGTGGTGTTGCACCAACCTCGATTAACGAGAAAAATTCGAAAAAAGAAATTAAAATTTTTCATAAAATCCAAAAAACTCTCAAATTGATGGTTGCACCAAATTTGAGTCACCCGCTCTGATACCACTTGTTGGATCGAAGAAAACGATAGAGGGGGGGTGAATATCGTTAAAAACTTTTTCGGATTAGGAAAGAGAAAATACGCAACGGAAAGAATTAAGTTGCACAAGAACACAAGTAGATTTTTACTTGGTTCGGAGTCGCGGTCAGTGCCTACTCGAAGGCCCACGGTCCTTGACCGTTTACTTTGGGCAATACTATAATCGCGCAAAAAGATTTACAAGTTAAGTACAAGAGTATTTCAGGAAATTGAAATTGCTACACTTTTCGTTACCGATGCCCAATATGGATCATATTTCAGAGCAGAGGGTCATCGTCGGCGCTGGGATCTCGAAGTCGGAGTTTGCCGGGGCGTAGCGCTTGAACAAAAAGCTTTGGGGCATTAAGAAAAAGTGATGTTGAAGCCTTGGGGTCGAGTCCCTTTTATAGTGCTCATACGAGCACTTGACAGGTTGGGGGCACTTGACACGTGCCCTTTGATTTGCGAATCCTTATCCGCGGGCTAGGTCAGTGCTTATCCTCCCTTGGGTGCCTGAGCTGATGGGGGCGCCCGTGACCTCACGGGCGCCTGATCCGGCTTGGTCCAGAAGCTTCGCAGCTATGTTTTGGGTTTTGCCTTCACTCTTGGGCGCCCGTATCCTTACGGGCGCCTGAGCCCATTCGGGCGCCTGTCTCCATTCGGGCGCCTAGGCCCAGTGAAGCACCTTCACTTGCAGACGACCAATCCTTTGACCCTGCAATTAAGGTTAGTCCCAAAAACATAATGAACATTAGTTACAGCCGTAGCTGTCTTGGTTCTGACTTCGGGTCTCCCAAATGGAACCCTAGGTCGAACCAACGCCTACTATTCCCTCGACGAGGAATGCGTCCTCACCTACTCCTCTCAAGAGAGTTTACCTTTTGCCAATCGGCTCCTCCGGTTGGACTTTTGCCCAATCCCCCTGATCAGGTCTTCGTGCCCAACTTCCGGTCAGGTCTTCTTGCCCAACTTTCGGTCAGGTCTTCTTGCCCAACCTCCGGTCAAGTCTTCGGTGCCCAGCCCCTTTCCAGGACTTCGTGCCCAGTCCTCGACCAGGACTTCTTTGCCCAACTTCCGGTCAGGTCTTCTTGCCCAGTCCTTGACCAGGACTTCTTTGCCCAGCCCTTTGCCCGGACTTCTTGGCTAGCGTACCTAGGACATCTTCCTGCACACTCAGTGAACAAGTTAGATCACAATAACATCTTAACTTCTGAACCCTTTGCCATTATCAAAACTCAGGTCTGACTTAGGTGCTGCCTGCACCAACAGGAAACCGTGTCCTGGTGAGTCAGGTTGATGATGTCCCCTTGAGGAGCTCATAAAGTTCATTATGTTAAATCCTGCAGGTGGACTTGGTTTGACATGATGATAAGGTTAAGTGGTACTACTCATGGAGTTAGATATTAATTAATTAAATTATCAGTAATTTAATTGATTAATGGACATTCGTTATCTTAAATACGGGGAGTTTTTGTACACATAATAGGTGGAGCCCATATTTAAATATGGGGGTTGGTGAGGTAATTCAATGATGATCCTTTAGTGGAATGGATCATCATTAATGGATTGGGCTTTGATCCATTAGGTGGCCAAGACCCAACTCCTCCTGATGGTCCCTATAAATACCCCATGGAGTCATGAAACTAAGACCTAATTGAAGACCCCCAAGCCTGTATTCTCTTCCTCTCTCCTAGGGTTTGTCGGCGCCGGCCAAAGTAGGGAGGTGGGGCAGACAAAGAAGAGAATTCCTCTCTTCTTTTGCTCATCTTCTTCTTCCTTTCTATCCTCCTTCTTCTTGAGGTGTACGGCTTAGTCAAGAAAAGGAAGAGATTGTCTCTTCCTTTGGTCGGCTGTGCAAGCACAAAGAAGGAGGAGTTGTTAGTGTTGATGCAGTCTGACCCTGATTGTTATTTTGATGTTGACACCGATTTTAGTTTAGGTTGATGAGATTAGTGGGATTAAGTCCTGGTCGTGGACTAGGCATACCTAGTGAGACTAGGTTTGATGAAAGCCTGGCTCGGAGGGTCAGGTCCTGGCTTGAGAAGCTAGGTGGAGAAAAGTCCTAGCTTGGAGGGCTAAGTGTGAAAAAGTCCTAGCTTGGAGGGCTAGGTGTGAAAAGTCCTAAGTTGGAGGGTTAGGTGTGAAAAGTCCTAGCTTGGAGGGCTAGGTGTGAAAAGTCCTATCTTGGAGGGCTAGGTGTGAAAAGTCCTGACTCGGAGGGTTAGGTGATGGAAATCCTAGCTTGGAGGGTCAGGTCATAGCCTGGAGGGCTAGGTTGGATGAAATCCTGACTTGGAGGGTCAGGTCCTAGCCTGGAGGGCTAGGTGGATGAAATCCTGTCTTGGAGGGTCAGGTCCTAGCTTGGAGGGCTAGGTTGGATAAAACCCTAGCATGGAGGGTCAGGTCCTAGCTTGGAGGGCTAGGTTGAAGTCCCGGTGAGTGAGACTGGGCATGAAGTCTTGGTCCGGGAGACTGAGCACGAGTCAGGGTAGGCTGGGAGCCAGTTCTCTTGACTTAGAGTGGGTTTGGCCTTGCCTAGATCGGTTTGGTGACCGATCAGGGAAGTTGGCACGGAGTTCCCTCGTGGATCGGTCTGGTGGCCGATCCAACGATGTCTGATCGGTCTGGTGACCGATCAGGGAGCATACAGTGACTTTGGCAAACCTACTGATCGGCTCCTGATCGGTCTAGTGACCGATCAGGGAGCATACAGTGAGTTTGGGAACCTTACTGATTGACTCCTGATCGGTCTGATGACCGATCAGGGATACTGTTCGGATCGTTCTGGTGAACGATCAAACGTCGCGGACTTCTCACTATAACCAATCAGATTGGAGCTTGATCGGTCGGAGGGTGGCCTGATCGGTCACCAGTCTGATCAGGCCGCATCCTGATCGGTCTGGAGATCGATCAGGAGGGTTGGACTGCGAAGCTGGGAAATCACCCACCAAAGGGGTGGATCGGTCTGGTGATCGGACCCGGAGAAGTCGCGATTTCTAATTATGCGTTGGGGACCGATCAGGATGGAGCCTGATCGGTCTGAACCCAGCCTGATCGGTCTAGAGACCGATCAGGAGTCACTCTGATCGGTCCGGTGACTGATCAGTAGCTGGCAGCTTTAATTCAAAAACGCTGTCAGAGATCTGATTACGTCTATTTCTCTGCTGATTCACTACTGATCTCTGCTCCTAACTTCTGATTGTTGATACTCTATTGATTTGCTGAGCTAATGAGCTGCTAAGTGTGCAGGTTACTCAGGTTTACTTCAAGGGAGTCAAACTGAGGCTTTTGCTATGACAGATTGGGCAAGTTTCCATCTCAAGTTGCAACGGATGCTGGCGCTGCTGGAGCTGCTGACTAGGGCTCGTCTGAGGGAAGCTCAGGGAGTCCAGGAGAGCTCAGTGGTAGGTGAGCAGTTGCAGGTGAGCAGCTGGGAGCTGTAGAGAGGTGGCTGTGACCTGGCGATCAGTGGGAGAGGCTTAAGGGCTTGGTAGCGATGAAGCCTCGGTAACACTGGATCACTTCTTGCGACAAGCTTTGCTCCATCACTTTGCAAACACTCTGATTCTTGGAGCAACATACTGATACTTGAGCACTTGGAGGAAACAAGAAGCTTGACGAGTCCATCAGCAAGAAGACACGAAGAAGGGAGTTCTTGCGTGAGATCTGTGCTGAGTGGAGTTCGGGAGAAGTTCTCTTGTGTTCCTTTGGTTCCTAGTGCTTTGTAAGCCTTCTTGTTTCACTGTTCTTAACTTCATTATTTATGTGAAACGCTGTGGAGAGGTTTCTCCACCGAGAAGGAGGTTCCATTTGATATTCAGATTTTTCGGGGCTTGATCTGCCGACGATCAAGGGATCGCCCACCTCACGGGCACGCCAAGGAGTAGGGGCAAGTTATCCCCGAACCTTGTAAACCCTCCTTGTTAGCGATCTTGTTTGTTGCTTTAGTTTGTTTTTGTTTTCTGCATTTCTGCACTTCTCTGTTTCCATTGTTTCCGTTGCTGTGCTACTAACCGTGAAGTGCAGAGAAACCCTAAAGAAGTTTATGTCTGGCTATATTCACCCCCCCCCCCCATCTCTAGCCATCCAAGTTCCAACAGTTAGGTGGCGCCGGCACAAACAAGGACAAGGAGACCGGGTGGCTTGGGTTAGAGGGAAGGAATCTTTTCTTCCTCTTCTTCATCTTCTTCTTCCTCTCTTCTCTACTTGGTGGACGACGCAAGGTTGAAGGAGAAGCTCCTTCTTTTGGCCGGCGGCACAAGTTGGACAAAGAAGGAAAGTTTTCCTTCTTTGGTTGGCGAAAGCAAGAAGGGAGGGAAGAAGAGTCTTGGTGGCTTTGTTTTCTTGGAAGATCGTCGCCCACACGATATCCAAGAAGGGGATAGGTCATACAATAGAAGATCGCGAGGTAAACATGAGGTATACCATCTTGTTTTGGTTCCTTTGATCTTGTTTCATTATCATATGTTATTTCTTGTTGATAATTATCATGGACCCCGATGATAAACACAAAAACTGGCGATCCATTCATCGTTTATTCCATGGCTAATCGGTTGGACGAGTTTGATTGCTAGAACAACATGTTTGTTCAAGTGGTCGCTCGAATCGATTAGCACGACGATGAGTCGGTTGTTTGGGAAATTGTTCTCCATTCGGATTGAAGAAATTTTAATCCAGGGACATAGAGAGGTTTCCCATGCGCACAACCGCTGTTGGGGAACCCCAACAGATTGCACTAACATGAGCCACATTAGATGAAAGTAGCGACGAAGGGAGAGCTTCGGATTTCAAACATGATATGGTAAGTGAGGTATATTTTCTATCTCCTGATCAGCTTTACTCTGGAATTAATGTAATGACCAAATCCTAATGTAAGTTGAAATTTAAGAATGAAAAATTGAAAAGAAAGTTAGCTTCTACATGCCTTTAGAAATGTTTGACAAATTGAAATTAAAAAATAAGAAATTGAAGGCTCAAATAGAGAAATTGGAAAATAACCATGCTTGTAAAAACTCAAATTCTTTTCAAAATTCAAATATTTTGTATTTTAGAAAACATAATTAGTATATAAGGAACCATAGGAGTCAAATTATAAAAGTGCCCAGAAACTATACTCCCGCGAAATATTTGATAAATCCTATTGGTAGGAACTTGTTATGGATCCCAAAATCTGTGCGAAATTATTAATTTTTTTATTAGCTTATAAATTGATCCTTTATTTAACATCTTTTTGAAATCTTTTTTGAATAGTTATTTTTGCAGAAAAATGGGTTTTATTTTTTTTTGTGATAGACTTCACTTTTATCTATTTATAGATTTTTTTCAAAATTTTTTTAATGTAAATATATTTTTATGAATTTTCATTCTAAAATAGAATTTTAAATTTTAAAAATACCTAAAAATTAATTTTCATAAAATTTGATTTTTCACGATTTGTAGACTATCTTTTAAATGTTGAGAAATATTTTCAAAACTTTTTTAGCTGAAATTCAATTTTAAAAATTATCTTTTTAAAATTATTAAATCTGAATTCAAAATTATTTTCTTATAGTTAGAAAATTAATTTTACTTTAAAAATTCTTACATTGATGAACCTGACAATTTTCTCACTTGGATAAAAAAACATTTTTTGAATAAGTGATAAATTTTTATAAATTCTTTTAAAAAACAGAGATTTAATTTCAAAAATACTCTTATATCAATTTTTGACCAACTAAATTTTCTAGAGATTAAACATTGGCTTTGACATACACAAATAAATTTATGAAAAATTTTGAGTAGATGGATAATTTTCTATAAATTTTTTTTTCAAATCACATTTTGAAAGGTCTTTTATCTTCTAAGTCATTTTTTTTGCCTTGAACAAGTTTTTGTTTTTGTTGATATGATCAAAGGGGGAGAGATAGGATTTAAGTTAAGAAAAGGTTCAAATTGTAAATTATTTCATCACTCTTTTTTCATATTTGTGTTTGTGGTTAAGCCTAACTTAGCTTGGGTTGATGCACATCAAAATGGGGGAGATTGTAAGTATCCTGGATAAGTTTTGATTTGGTCAATCGAGTCAAAGTTAGATTTTGTTGGTATTTGATCCCTATGTCTAAGTGTGCAGGAGCTTAGGAGCACAGGAAGTCGAGCGGAAGACACAGCGGTCGGGAAGGATGGCACGGGAATGGAGCTGACGAGCTTGGTGCATCTAAGGGACATGGAAGTCTATGAAAGAGTATGTCGGTGGAGCAAGAAGGGCATGTGCGACGTCTGAGGGGCGAGAAGCTGGGAGGAAGCACTCTCGAGGAGGAGGCCGGAGAAGGGTTCGAGTAAGCCAAACTATGGAAGACTTGAGATCACCCAGAAGACCTGCTGGAAGGCTTTGACCAGTCAAACTTGGGCACCCATAAATAGGGGCACCTGGTTGAACTCGGGTGCCCATATTCCAGGGCACACGAGATGACTTGGGTGCCCGTGTGTCCAAACGTTATTGAGAACTAGTTGTTTAACAATCGTTGCTATATGGATAAGCCTTGACCACGTGTCAGGCGCCCATATGCACTCGAGCGCCCTAGAAGCGCAATGTCAGCACTTCGATAAACTTTCACAGTTATAAATAGACCCTTGAACTCAGTTCATTTGATCAATTCCAACTAAACACGAAATTCTATAATAGTTTCTTTTTCTCTGAGTTTACTAATTTGTATAAGAGGCTTCTCCTCCCCAAGAATATATTAGGAGAACTAGCTGTTATTTGCCTTGGATTAGCAACCTTCCTGGTTTCAAACCAAGTAACTTGTTGTGCCTCTTGTCTTATTTTAATTATTATTTGTTTATGTTATTGGTTTACTTCTGGACTAACCTCTATCTTTGTTAGCAAAATAAAAAATTAGCTTTTATTTTTCAAGAGCAATTCACCCCCCCCCCCTTCTTGCCAACCCTACGATCCCAATAATTGGTTCATTTGTTGGTTTGAAATGGGTTTAGATCTTGATTATTCATCTTCTAAGTCTTGATTAGGGTTGGTTAAGTTAGGTAAGTTTGTTAAGTTGGGTGGGTTGGTTAAGTTGAGTGGATTGGTTAAGTTGAGTAAGGTATCTTTAACAAATATAACATTTATTGTTTCCTCAATTTTAAGAGTATGTTTGTTATAAACCCTATATGTCCTACTTATGGTTGAATACCCTACAAAAATTTCAAGGGTTGATTTTGATTGAAATTTACCTAAATAGTCCTCTTAGTATTTAAAATATGCACTTTACACCCAAAACTTTTAAATAGTATAAATTAGGTGGGTTGCGATAATAAATTTCATAGGGTGTTTTGTTATGTATTTTATTTATTAGGACTCTATTTTGGATATAATGGGTTGTATTAATTGCTTCTGCCAAAAATTGGTTAGATAAGTTGTATTCATTGAGCAAGGTGAGTAGCTTCTTAGAGGGTCATATTTCTTCTTTCAACTATATCATTTTGTTGGGAGATTCTATGACAAGAAAATTCATTAAATCTTAAGTTTTTAAATCCCCCCATGTTCACTTTTGATTCTTTTGATTTTAATATCTTTTTAATTTTTAATTAATTTACATAAAGTATTAAAAGTTTCAAAGGTTTCATCCTTAGTTTTTAAAATTTAACCCAAGTGAATCTAAAGTAATTGTCAATTATTATTAAGTAGTATCGATTTTCACTTAGTGACTTAGCTCCATGAGAATTAAATAGGTCTAGATACAAGAGCTCAAATGTAGATTGAGTTAGGTCAGATTGGATAGGTTTATGAGTTGACTTGGTTTGTTTTTCTTGTTGACATGGATTACAAGTTGAATTTTCAAAATTCATAAGTCTAGGTATACCTTTAACTAGTCCATTTTGACTTATTTTTGAAATTAGTTTTATATGGGTATTCCTAGTCTTCTATGTCATAATTTGGTTTCTTTTTTTGGGTTAACAAGCATTTAGGTAAGGCAGGTAAGTTAATAATATAGATATTATTTTTCCTAAGTCTCTTTAGGGTTATTTCTGGGTCTTTTATGTTCCTAATCAGGCAGTCTAGGTTGAAAATTATAACAACATAACCAGTATCACAAAGCTGACTAATACTAAGCAAGTTAAACTCAAACAGGTCAACTAATAACACTTTCTTAATAGTAAAGTTTGAATTCAGTTCGATATTACTTGAACCAATTACCTTAAGTGTAGTATTGTTGTCAAATACTACTAATCCTAGGTTCTTGTATTTAATTTTGGTGAACTTCAATTTATCTCTAGTCATATGTCTGAAGCACCACTATTCAACATCCACTGGTCCAAATCTTTGTGTTTCTAAATATAAAGTACCCTAATTTGGATCTAATTTTGTAGGGGCATTGGGATAGATTAATTGAAACTTGCCTAGTTTGTCTCATGAAATCTAAGTTATCAATCATGATATACTTATGGGTGAATTTGTAAGGTAGATTTCAGTCTAATCAGTTTGATCTGATTAGTTGGATTTGAAGTTGAAATTTTAATTAAGTTAATTTTCAAAAATTTATTAAGTTGATTTTGAAAATTAAGTTTTATTTTGAAAATTTAATTACGTTTGATTTTGAAAAATTAATAAGGTTGATTTTCAAAATTAAGTAAGTTGGTAAAAAAATTAATTAAGTTGATTTTGAAAAATTAATTAAGTTGATTTAAAATAAAGTTGATTTTAAAATAATTAAGTTGATTTTGAAAAAAAAAATTAGTTTGCTTTTGGAAAGTTAATTAAGTTGATTTTGAAAATTAAATTTGATTTTGAATTTTTAATTAAGTTTGATTTTGAAAAATTAATAAGTTTGATTTTAGTAAGTTAGTTTTTAAAAATTAATTATGTTGATTTTGAAAAATTAATTAACTTGTTTTTATTTTAAACAATTGATTAAGTTGATTTTAAAAAAATGATTAAGTTGATTAAAAAATGATTAACTTTTAAATTTTGATTTTAAGTTTTGACATTGAAATTGATTAATTAAGAATTTCAAGTTAGATTTTTAATAAGGGTAAAATTTTAGATTAGGTTAATAACTTAAAGTAAAATTAATCACATTTATTGAGTTAGTTGGGTTGGTTAGATTGGACTAATCCTTTTAGGTCTTTAACATCTCACTCATATTAAGTAAAATCTAAGATTTTATTGAACCTTGAGTTAGATTCAAGTTTAACAAGTAGTAACTTAAAATCACATTTCAATAATTGGCTTCTAGGTCTTAGTGAGGCACAGGGGTCTTCTTAAGTATCGAAACAATGACCCATTCCTAGACAAAAGCTTTTAAAGAAATTATATTTTAAATTTACTCTTTGAGAAACCTTAGTCTAACTAGTCTATGATGTGGTGAGGTAGCTTCGGCTAGTTCCACCGGGCTAAAAAGACCAAATATGATACGCCTTATCCTACCTGACTCCTTAGACAGACTTTCTTAACATACTATCAGCTCATCTCACCCTGGTACTAGGTTATGCAAGTTTCAATAAAGTCTAGGTCCTTAACTAACTATTTATAGTCCTTAAACATGACAATTTATAGAAATTAAATAAACATGTAATCGAATAATCAGGGAAGCATGTAAAGTTCATCTAATAATAACAATGGTCTTTCTATTGAATCCCCCAAATCAAGACCTCAATATGGTCTATCTAGGTAGTGAATTTGATCCCTAGAGATCCAAAAGTGGTTTGGTCCAACTTGATTAGTGAAGCTCAATTTAGGAACCCATGCTTGGACTCTGGTGCTAGTACGGTTCACAATTGAATAGTACGATCTATATTACTAGTTAGTTTTAAATCCAAGTCTGGATCGATTTAGAACAATTTTTTATTTTCCAAGAATTATATCAAGATTCTTGGAACCCAATATAAACCATTCTAATGCCTCTCTGAGTTCCTTGACTTGAGTTTTCAAAGAGGAATTCTCTTACTCAAGTTGTTAGACTTGAGTTGAGGTTCCTCCATGAACTGGCTTAGTCAGGGAACTCGAGTTAGTCTCCTCGTTAAGGGCTTTAACCTCCTTATGGAGGGACTTAACCTGGACGTTGGACTTAGCTAACTTGCAAGATAGATAAGAAATTAAATCATATAGTTCAAGCTCGGAATAACCACTTACCGTGAGTCGACCTTTTTCAGAGAGGGAGATCGATCCGTTGCTTTGTTCCGGCTCAGCTTTTGATTCGGACTCAGACTAGGTCTTGTTAAGGTGAACATGTACAGGTAGTGTAAAGAGGTTCGGTTGAGTTTGTTCTTCTTTGATAGACTTTTCTAATGACTTAGACCATATTTCTTTCGGGGCCTTTAATTGGATCATCCTCTTCTTCTTATGTATCTTCCGAACGAGATTGACTATTCTAGCGATGATTTCGTCATCGTCTTCGAAGTCCAACTCATCTTCAGGCTCAGTCTCGATTCAGGATTTATACTTGGACATCATGGTCTTGAATTTTCCTACAAGAAAAGCAATACCCTTCTCACCCAGAGTAGTATTAGATTGTTCGTGTAATTCAAATTCAATAAAAAAGCTCATCTAATTTTGAAGGATCGGTGTCGTCAATAGAGGGAGGAGGGTGAATATCGACTCTCGTGAACTTTTAACATCTCGTCATTCGTTCGTCTTTCTTATCAGAGATGTTAGTAGTACGCAACAGAATATTAAAGTAAATAAAAATAAGACAAAGGTGACATGCGAGATTTATTTACTTAGTTCCCAACCTCCCATTGTTAGTACGTTCAAGGTCTGTATACTCGGCGTGAGTTCACTAATGGTCTCCTTTTCGAAATTTCTGGAGTTGGAGAAAACCCATCTTACTATTAAAGATTACAAGCACAAATAAATGAAACTTAAGTATAACTTGTAATAATAAAAGAAAACCAAAAAAGAAAGAAGATCCCGGCCAATTTGGAAGTCCGAAGCGTAACGCACTTTCTCCTGGAGCCTCCTTGGTCATAGAACTTCGCCTTAGCACTTTTGCTTTGCAGAGACTGAGTAGTAGGATGAAAGAATTGATGATCTGAATGCACAGTTCGAATCCCTTTATATATGAGTCACTCAAGCGCTATGTAGCATTCTCGGGCGCCCCCAAGTCAATGCTTATCTGATCCAGTTCATCGAGCCTTATCATCATGGATAAACCCCGTGGAACCGGAACAGCAAGATGACGTTTCAAGAGAGATATAGCACCGCATGACTACCATTCTTCGATGGCAACGACTTTGCGTATTGGAAAGGTAGAATGAAATACTATTTAATGAATGATATTGAAAATTGATTTAGTATTGTAGATGACTTTGAGATGCCAAAGGATGAGAGGGGAGAACCTTTTCCTACCAAGAATTGGATAAAAGAGATTATGAAGGAGGCTCAAGAAAATGTAAAGGCCACAACAACTCTAAAATGTGGCCTTTCAAAGGAGCAATTGAATAAAGTTGGACCATTCAAATCCACCAAAGAGCTTTGGGAAAAGCTCATTGAGTTAAATGAGGGATCAAATTAATCAAGAAGAGCCAAGAAGGACTTTTGGTGGCTCAACTTCAATCCCTCACCATGAAGACAAATGAAATCGTGAGTCAATTGCATGGTAGATTTAAAGAAATCGTCAATGAGCTTCATGTGATAGGTGAGAAAATTGAGAATAGGGATCTAGTAAGGTATATGCTCCAATCTTTCCTTAGAACCACTTTATGGGCCTCAATGGTTGATGCTTATAAAGTCTCTAGGGATCATTCTTACTTGATGATTTATTTTGTGAATTTAAACTTCATGAACAAGCTAATGTGTCTACCAAAGAAAAGAGTATAGCTCTTATTGTAGAAAAAGAGAGGAAGAAGAAGAAGGACAAGAAGAAGGTCTCATACTCATCATCCGATTTGGAAGAATCAAGTGCCTTAATGGATAGTGATCAAGAGGCGTATATGGTAAGAAAGATGAGGAAAACATTTAAAAGTTTTTCTTCTAACAAATCTCATGGTAGGAAAAATTTAAGAAGCAAAAGTAGGACAAGAAAAATCATATGCTACAATTACCATGAAGAAGGACACATAAGGGATAATTGTCCACTCTTGAAGAAGAAGGAATAAAAGAAGAAGGAAGAAAAGAAGAAAACAAAAGAAAAATGTAAGAAGGTTAAAAACTTAAAGGCAACATGGGTTGATCCTTTATCATCGGAAGAAAAAGAACACCATGTATCCCATTTTGCTCTAATGGGAATTGGAGACATAGAATCCACATCATCCGAAGATGAGAAGAGCTCAAGTGAAGATGAAGATGGGAGCTCAAGTGAAGGGGGAGGTCAATTTGTTAGATGTGTATCTGAAAAGAGAATCACAACTACACTAGGTGCCGGTTTATATTAGTACATGCATGAAGTCCTTTACTACGCATTGTAGATAACATGGTGTATGATGTTACACGGAAGATCATGTTATCAGTCCCTTGCCTAGTATAAGTATAGGCTCACAACCGAGACGGAATTCGATAAACCGTCGGAATGGTTGTAGTGTAATTAGGTGTGGTTGATCTTAACCGTAGAATTACACTAGTGTGCTTTGAGTACATTGGGCAGGACCAAAACCCGAGGTTATCCAATTTGTACTGACTCGATAATTGGATAGGACCTCAAGATATTATTATGGAGTACGATCCCTTAATCCCGATATAATAACGGGCATATATTATTAATTATTGTCTCTTTGATTTACCAATGGGCGAGATTTATTCTGTTAGATCAATAGGCCTAGTAAGTTAGGAGATAATATTAATAATATGATATACTGTTGATTATTGACGGAATCTGTATCCTGATGAGTCGGGTTGATGATGCCCCCTTGATGAGCTCGAAAGGTTCATCATGCTAAACCCTGCAGGTGGATTTGATCCGGCATGATGATAAGGTCGAGTGGTACTAGTCAAGGACCTAGAAGTTAATTAATTTGAATAATCAGTAATCTAAATTAATTAACGGGCATTCGATATCTTAAATATGGGGGGATGGATGACTCGTAATAGGTGGAGCTCATATGTAAATATGGGGGTTGGTGAGGTAATTCAATGGGGATCCTTTAGTGGAATGGATCCTCATTAATGGACCGGGTTTGGATCCATTAGCAGACCAAGATCCAACTCCTCCTCATGGTCCCTATCGTAGCCCTATATATAACCCCATGTGGTATGAAACCAAGTTGATTTTTCTTGATCTAATTAATCCAAGTGAAACACAAGATAACCCTAGCCTATTCTCTCCTATCTCTCTCTCTCTCTGGGTTCGGCGACGCCATTCTTCTCAACGCAGTGCAGCACCGAAGAAGAAAAAAAACAACAAAGATTTTTTTTCTTCTGCATGCTTGCATGCAACGGTGGCATCCGGGCTTTGCATGCAAAAGGGCGGCGCCTTCTTCTCCATGGACGCCGGCGTCGAACGGCTGTGCATGCAAACGGCTGTGCCAAACACAGCTCACTGTGTTTCTTCTCCACGCAGTGCGTCAAACACAGCATCGCTGTGTTTCTTCTCCATGGAGTGCGCACTGTCGTGGCTTCTCCAAGCGGTCGGCGACCCTTGAGCTCTCCGTTGAAGAGAAGTTGCTTAACTTGATTGGTGGCTGTGAGAGAGCGAGTTGCGCGGTCGCAACTTGTTGTAGCGCAGAGGAACACAAGTTGGAGTTGTTGGGTTTTTCGGGCCACGAAAATCGCCTTTTCATGTCGCGGAAACCCCGAGAACCCAAAGCCATGGATCTCGTGCGAAGAAAAATTCCGAAACAAAAATCACGTATTCATTTCATGCTCAAAACTCGATCTACTCCTAGATCTAAAGAGGGATAAACCATTTTACCTTTGGTGCGTGCCCCGCTTAATCCCGCTTGCTCCTTTTGGATGTCGGATCTCTAGGACGTCAACTGCCGTCCCTCTAGAAGTATCCACGCGAACAAAGTGGATGGAGGAAACCATTTAGGTGTGCTAGCACCTTTTAAGGGTTCGGCCAAGAGGAGAAGAAGAAGAAGAGCACCAACACTTGGAGGAGGAAGAAGAGAAGACACACAATGAGAAAAGTGGAACCAACCCTTGGTCTTTTTTCTCATTGTGGTCGGTCACATAATGGCCATTAATGGCCATTAAGTGACCTGTCATAACCCCCTTTCAATTTGAATTCAAATTCAAATGGGAGGGTTACAACCTTTGGAGATGATGTGGAGCATCATCATTGGTCAAATACCAAGCCAAGTCATCACTTGGTCAAGTCAAGGTGAGGTGGCCTTTTGGTCAAGTCAAACTTGACCATTAATCTTCCTTGATGAGGTGGTATCCACACATAATGCTCTTGATGATGTGGAGCATCATCAATGGTTGGCTCCATGCCAATTCATCACCATGATATGGCATTAAGTCAAGTCTAACTTGAGGTGGATTTGGGTCAAGTCAAACATACCTTTTATGGACTTTCCATATTTAGTCAAGTCAAACTTGACTCCATTTCTTCTCCCATGTCAAGTCTAACTTGAAATGGAACCAAGTCAAGTCAAACATGATTTGGATTTGGGTCAAGTCAAACTTGCCTTTTATGGACTTTCCATATTTAGCCAAGTCAAACTTGACTTCATTTTTTCTCCATCTATTTATTCTTTGCGTGTGACCCTATAGGTTCTTGTAACGTTGGCAATGCTTCTAACCTCTTAGAGACATAAGCAATGAGCGGTATCTAGTAACACATCATTGCTACCCAAGTTACAAGAATGTTGAGATCCAACATCACCAATGTGACTACTAATTATGACTTTCATAATATGTGACAATGTCCTTCTATCGTCGATATCTAGATTGATCTTCTATGAAGCATAGACCGTGTCATCCTCCAATCAATCTATGTGTCTTGAACTCCAAGTAGACTCACTATAATCAAATAAGCTCAATATCTCATATTGCCTTATTTGGGCATGGCCATGCACTTAGTGATCTCACTCTATCAAGACTATGATATCTCTCCCGT